>PVLD010007651.1:0-89742 GCA_004027595.1 Dinomys branickii | reverse complement strand
TAAGGTTTTAAAACCCAAAAATGCTTGCTGTTGCATTGATTCGCATACAGGTCACAGCCACAAATGAATGCTATGAGCAGACACAAGGAGCTCAGGCTCATTCATCAAGCTGAGGCTTTAGAGATTTTGACTGTGTGACCTATTTTTGTACTTATTAATTCCTCTTCTGCTGAGATGCAGTCTCTTCTGGGTTCATGGATTCTTCCGTGGCGTCTGAACTTTTGACAGTGTCTGAACGTTCTGTACGTTTCTTCTTTCCACAGATATTTAAAGCTTTATTGCATCATAATCATTACATCAAATAGTACATCGAAGGGAGCACCTTCTTTTGGGAACTAGTAAAGTGTAAGCCTAAGAAAACCAGGACTCTGTAGAGTGTTGTGGTTCAGAGTTAGAAGTCCCTCAAAAATCTTGCAGTTCAGAGATTTAGACAGGTGATGTGAGCACTACGGCTGACCTGCTTTTAGGAGAGAGGGCCTGATTGTTTGGTCACGTGACCTGGAAGTGTGCATCTCCCGCCATGGCTCCTCTTTTCTCTCTGCTTCCTTCCGGCCATGGGAGGAGCAGCTGTCTTCCACCAGGTCCCTCCACTGTGCCATGTGGGTCTTGGGTTCAGCTGACCATGGATATGGACCCACTGAAATGTGACCCATAATAAGCCCCTCCTTTAAATTATGGAAATTGGGTATTTTGTCCCAGTGATGAGAAGTTAACTCAGACATATATTCATTATTTCTTGGTTCTAGAAGGGGGTTTGGCCCATAATGGACACTCAGGAAATACTGATCAAATAGTAAAATTTTTTGTACGTATATCAAGTTGAAAGCATTAAATACCTTGGGTTTATATCTGGAGATAGCCTGAAATTAAGACCTGGAAATAGTAGATGCTCAATAAATGCTACTTGACTCATAAGTGAGCAGACTGATACTTGCCATAATTTTGCATTTCCTATTTAAAAAGTTGATGGAGAGACTCAGTCCATCAAGATGTGTTCATCAATACTCAGCAAGTTTTGTTTCAACGCTCTGAATTACTTCCAAGAAATCCAGAGCTTATCCAGGAAGAACTAACTGTGGCAAAGGAAAAATACAGGAGGCAGTACAAAAAAGAGAACATTTTGTAATAAAAATAGCATGTTGCTCTAGCCAATAGTAGATTTTTAAATTTACTTTTAGTTTTATAAAGTACTACATGCAAATAAATGCTATTTGTATGAACATGGAAACTGTGTGGAAAAGCTTAGACTCTCCAAGGCTGTTAGTCCTTCTATCAGTTATAGGTGGGACTGAGAATAATACTTGAAAAATTGCCTTCTCTTATTATCAATTGTAACAGGCTTTCTCGGCTCCATGCTTGGTAAGATGCCAGTATGGGCCACCAGGCTTGCTTCAGCTTCATTTCTGTCCATATTTTCTGACTTGTTGATATTTTTGTCATGAACCACAGCCATGCCTTTTGCATTTTGATAGAGGCTATGTCTAAAAGTTGAAAATCAATAAGTGGCTTTCACAGTGGAATTACTCCATAGATATTTCTCAGCACCATCTAGGTCATATGTTATATATATTATATACATATATATATATATATAATATATATATATTTTTTTTTCTCTGCAGGTTTAATATCTCTTGGTGCACTCAGGGAAAGCTGTTTCTCATATTAAGGTCAAATAGATTTATCTCCCTCACAAGCTATCCATTTAAAAGTGAATCAAAATTTGTTTTGTATTTGTACTGTCTTGTATAGATTACTTTGTACTTGGCGTAAAACAGAGCCTTTCCCAAGCCTAAGAGTTTGTACTGTCTTTGTCTTTTTTTTACACTATTTGGCTTCATTGTCATATTTTTTCCTACTGACAGACCCCAGTTTACATGATTCATTCTGTCAAGTCGCAGTTTCTCTAAGTTCCAGAAGCTTCCAAAAGCTTCTGAAATTCATCTTCCATGTAAATCGATCGCTTCCCGGCCCATCTGTACAAACGTCACTTTGGGAATGTCCAGCGCTTCCCCTTCCTTGCTTTTCCAAGTTGACCCCTGATTCTCTGCCCCGTCCTGGGTACATTTCCTCATTGAATACAATCCCCTGAAAGTTTTAAAGCAGAACATAGAGAGAAAAACCTTTCAAGTACTCACAGCATTGGAATAGCTTCACTGTCTGATGAGATTGGTACTTGCCCTCATTATAAAGTTCCAGGGTAAGAAGGATAGCCTTCACAACTGTGAAAGGATTATGCTATGTCATCCTCTGTGCAGTGACCATTTCCCCTTATTGTAACAAGACAGCTGAGATAAGCAACTTAAAAAGAGGAATTGTGAGCCATAGCTTTAGCCGATTCAGCCCATTGTTGGTTGCTTTTTTGCTTTGTGACAAAGCACAGCAGCACAGTGGGAGTGGGAGGCAGAGGCAGTTCATTTACCTGACGATGAGAATAAAAGAGAGACAGGAAGAGGAAGGGATCATGTCCCAACCAATAACACCCCTCAGGCATCTTCTCAGTGACTGGAAGACCTCCGCCTGGTCCCTACTTCTCAAAGGGTTCACAACCTCCCAAATAATACTGTGGCTGGGGAGCATGCCTTTCACACATAGACCTCGGGGGGTATTGATACACATACCAGTGGAGTTTATTAAATATTTGGAGAATGAACAACTGCCTGGAAACTTTCTTATTCTTTTTGAATTTAACTTTTGCTTCTGACAAATGAACCTATGATGGTTACATGTCTTTGAAAATCTAGACATCAGCACTGACCATGAGCCTTATTGGCTTGAGTGGCGCACGCCGGGGGTAGGAAGCACAGCTTCTCCCACAGACAGCGGAGTCCTGAGAACACCAGGGCCTAGGGCTCTAGCTGCTGCTTCACATTTGCAAGTAAAATGTGGGTCAAAAATCATGGATCAAAAAAAAAAAACAAAAAAACAAAAAAACAAAACAAACAAAAGGGGGGGCTGGGGGTATAGCTCAGTGGCATAAGCGCTTGCCTGGCAAGCGCAAGGTCCTGAGTTCGATCCCTGGTACCGGAAAAAAAAAAAAAATCATGGATCAACCTTTCACAAGGAAATTTAAGTTACCTTTAACACCAACAAGACCAATTACTTTGCCCACATTGATTTGCTGTTTTGAATAGTAAATTCTTAAAACAATCTATTCTCTCTGTAATGTAAGTATCGACAAGGTCTAGATGGAACTTTCGTTTAGGAAGGGAAGGGAAAGATGGAGAGTGTGGGAATACACACGCTTTTTAAACTGCAATTACTTTCAAGGACAATATATGACAGAATAGCAACCAGCTCATCTCCATTAAAGTTTAAAATTTCATAAAATATTAGATAATAACTTTAAGATGGTCAGGAGGGAACTAAAATTATTGGGAAATTGTTTTGTATGGACCCATCATCAGTTTATAGAATTGATAAAACTTGGCATGACATTACCTTTAAGTTAAAATAAATGCTAAGCTGCTACAAGCTTTAATTAACAAAATTGAATTATGACTTAGTTTGGGGCCCTATTGTGTACCAGACAGTGTACAGTGTACTTGAAATGTTCACATGTTTTTTCTTATTATTACTTGTTTATTTTGCCATACTGGAGATTGGACTCAGGGCCTTCACACTGGGGTATATTCCCAGCTTTTCTCTGTTTTTCATCTAGAGACAGTATCTCACTAAGTCGCTAAATGGCCCAGGTTGGGCTTGAGATTTTGATTCTCCTGCCACAGCCTCCCAGAGTGCTTACCAGAGTGTATTACCAGGCCTAGCTACATACTGTTTTTATTAGAGCCTCATAACAAGTTTGAAATCTGTTATATTATCATTGTATTACAAATATAGATACTAGTGCTTATCTCAGAGAGTGGAAGTGATTTGCCCAAAATCACACCTAGGTAATAAACAAGAGTCAGTACCTTCCCCTTGTAAGTTCCATGCCTTCTGCATTTGCCACCCTGCCTTTAACTCTGCATTAGCCCAAGTGAATACTCACACATTTGCTAACATATATGTCAATGGTAAAATCTTTGAGTGTTTAGCTTTTTTCTCTTCTAAGAAAAGCCAAATTACATTGAGCACAGTAACTAAAACAGTTTTCTCCATAATCTCTTTAATCACTTCAAACCTATGATCTCTGATTCAACTTGAAAACTGGTACTCTTGACAAGATAAAAAGGGGAGCAATAATAACAAACTTATGTATTAAACCATAGGCCCCACTGTAACTACCTAATATGTACTAATTATCTCATATGTGCTTCTCATGTAATTGTTTTCCCTGTTTAATAAGCATTATTTCTGTGAATTTTTTATGTGAAGATTATATTGCACAATTCATTTCTTTTAATAAACAAATTAATGAACTCTGAGGAATATGGTGAAGTAGAACATATATATTCAGATAAAAAATTTCATTTATCATGATTAAATGGAATCAAGTTGACTGGGCAACTATTCTAAGACTGAAAGGTATCAAACCAGTCACCAAACCTTACATCAACTAAAATGCAGGGGTGACAGATGACTTTTAACATCAGAATGCGAGCAATCCCTAATCAAATGAGAACCAATCCAGTACTATCTCAGCAAATATATTATTTATTTTGTTTGAGATCACCTGTTATGATTGATGTTAATTTATCTTTATGTACTTAAATAAATGTAATTAATAATTTTAATATACCTGATAGTCTCCATATAAAACATACTTTCTCCAATGTAGCTTAGAACATTAATTTAATAATAAAATCAGAATATATAAAATATAGAGAAAACATGTAAAACAAATCAGAAAAACCCATTGTGTTACTATTTACCACATCATTGATTCTACTGTGGAATTTCTTTTAGAGTTACTTGAAAGTTCCATTTCTAGTTCTGAGTTGGTAATCTCTTTCTTGACTATTTTTTTATTTAAATTTTCCTTTCTTGTAAATTTTTTTATGTTATGACATATTTGCATTCTTATGTCTGGTAATCTGAGCAACTGATTTGAAGGTAACAATATGCAATGGAACTACCATTGTGAATTCCTACCATCTTGTCTAGTGAAACTCTGTATTATCTCTAATGTTTTACCTAATAATTATTTTCTTATTCTCTTTAATGGTTTGAACAATCTTCCTTTCTTATATCTGGTAATCTGAGCAATGTAGTTGAAGATAACAATATGTAATATAACAACCACTGTTAATTTGTATTATTTTGCCTTGAAACCCTTTGTCACTTTAAAAGTTCTTGCTTTGTCTTGTTTATGCTTGTGATACTGCTATACTGATATTGTTCTTTTTTTCTCATTTACTTCTCTCTTTAAAATAAAAATTTTTTTAAATTCCTTTCTCATTTTTTATCAGTAGTAGTTTATTTTGTCAATATTTGCTTCATGCTTTTTGAGTTAAGGATATCTTTTTCCTTCTCATGTTTCTCCTTTATGTCTACATTTGAGTTTCCTTTCCTGAGGATCTTGGGATGTCACAGTGGGAATGAATTAACTTTCTGCAGGAAACACTGTCACTTGTTGAATCCTGATACCATTGTTTCAAAGTCCCATCACCCGTCTCAATTCCTTCTTATAACCCTCTCGCTTCCTGTACACACGATATGGGGTGAAATTTGAATTTGAAATGTTTTCTCTGTTTGTTGTTTTGTTTTATTAAGAACTCAACTAAAGCTGGAAACATAGACTGGATTAATTGATAAAAGTTATTTTCTCCATTTTCATTTCAAATATGATTGGAATGGAAGATAACATTTCTTCAGATAATGAGAGGAAATACGAAATCTGTGAGATTTTTGATATTATAATGATTAAATTCTCAAAGCTAACCTTTGTTAGGTTAAAAAGAAAAGCGAGTTGTTTTGCCATATAAAGTATGAATCTAGTGACTATTTTTGCTCTGTTAGCTTGTGAAGCATTTAGTATAAACCAGGGAAAATTCCACATATGGATATCACGTTTTTTATTAAACTCCTCCAGCATGTACATCAAAAAAGTTATCAGAACTACAATTCAAGTCTCATGAAGAGTATGCTGATCTTGAAATGGCTTTAGTGTCGACTTTAAATCCCTCTCTGTCAGGTGTGGGCAGTGGCTGAGCCAAGGGAACAAGTTGTTTGGACTAAAGCAAAGCCAGCCTGGCCGCTGCTGGCCTTAGTGTTGCTGCCCCTTAAATACAGCACAGAGAACTCTGAGAATGTTTTGCTGTCAGTATTCTCAGCAAAACACCGAGACCTTGTACTTTCAGCCCCATCATGTACCCCCCCCCCTTTTTACTGTGTATAAATAAAGACACAGTCTGTACTGGGTTGTCATTGCTTCTCCATCAGAGAGGTCAGATCCCACCTGGTCCCAGCTTTCCTTTTAGTATGTGTCTAGATTTTCTTAATCTCTCATCACCCACTCTCAGGACCCCACTGGCTTCATCAGTCAGGGCAATCTGACTTCCCTCTTAGGTCGACATCATTATCTCTAAAAATTTAAACCTATTTTTACATGACTGTACTTTCTGCATCCATTAAATAAAATCTACTGAAATACTCAGAATTATATATAATATGGGTAATAAAATTTAAAAGTTGGGTATTCTTTGTGTTTTAAATTTTGAGTCTGGAAGACTACAGAGGTATGATGCTATAATTTCTTTATTTGTCTGTAGATTGGATGACTATTTCAGGTTGTATATGTCCCCTTTCTCCTATAGCACTCTACATATATCCAAAAATGCAAACAAAAATGTCCACCCCATAAGAAAATACCCAGCCAACTATAATTAGTGGTCTGCTTTCTTGGCTAGTTCCTGAAGAATCCCTGACAAAGAATTACATATAGTGGCAGGCCCTACGTAGGTGAGCTGAGGCTTATAAAAGATGAATAAAAGACTCTGCTGGTACCCAAAAGTGTACATTCCACAAGCACCTTGAAGATAAAATGTCAGAATTACTTTTGGGTGTCAGATTATGATTTTATCTCTACAATATCCATTTGCCTTATCTATGCCTCAAGTATCTTTTCAGTGCCTATTTTACTTTAATCAAAAGACTAAAATATATTTATTACCTGAAGGCAGCCAAGCTACAGTTCTAGTTCTTCAGATTTTGCCCTTCTATGCTCTGATGAACTCTCAATACATGAAAAGAGATCCCATTTACCCCCCGGTCAGACTCTTGCTTTTGAAAAGTGCACAGAAGTAATATTCAGTGTACAGGTGTTCTCTTCCAGCAAAATATCTCATTTGCATCTTGGAGTTAACGCTCTCCATATCTTTAACAATTCCTTTCTATTGAAAGAAAACAGCCACTAATCTTCCAAGTTCATCTGAACTCCTTTCATTCTGCATTCCTTCACCACTCGACCCTTTCAAGATAAATCTGAAATATAGATTTATGATTTGCACACACCTTTTACAACTAGCACTTTTACATACCTTCATATGATCCTATCTTACAAAATCAGGACTCAACTATTCCTAACTACTCACCCTCAACAAGAAATAGCTACGGACCAGGAGAAAAGCTCACGTTCACACACTACTTGACTATGGACCCACTGCTGTTTCGCTCTCTATCCTGCTAGGGTCACAGGTGCTGTCCTGCCCTAGGGGCAGATGATAAGATACAGCCATGCTAACAAATATACTCCATTCTACAGAAGTACAGAATCCCAAAAGAAGCAGGGCCTGGGAGGGAACTATTATAAACATCCTTTGGATGGCTGTGTCATTAATAACCAAGGAACTGCAGATCCTATGATGTATACTAAATTAAATCTTTAAAAATCATCAGTTCCAAATCACTAAACAAAGGTATCTCTCTCTTGTCTCAAGGTAATTTTCAAATTCACCTCCAGGGGAAAATTGAAAGTGTACTCTAAAAAACGAGGTATTTCACACTGTTCTTGGTTTCCATTTCTTTTGATGGGTGCTGTTGTTGTTCACATAAAGAGGATTGGTAGGACAGATATTTTCTAGAGAAAGGTAATGGGGGAAGGGGTCACCTTTTAATTTATACCTATTTTATTCAGATTTTTAGTGTTTACATTTTAGATTGCAATTATTTTAATAACCTGTGTTTGAAATACATTGTGTAGAAGAGCTCATCCCTGGTTACTAGATTAAATAGCAAAGGAAAGAAAGCCTCTCTAAACAGGAGCATGTGACTAGGCTGACTAGGAAGAAGAAAGGAAGTGGAGAAAGGTGGCTGAACAGTGCAGAGTGGATGTCAGGGACTGGGGTAGAAATACATAGAAACAATTTGTCTTTGTTGGTGAAAAAATGATTATCGTTAATCACAACAATTAATGTCCTTCCTCCTTTTGCTTACATGTGTACCCCTCTTTATACTAACTACTATCTGGGACGCATAGTGCAGCCCTCTGCGCCCAGAGCAGAGCAGGCTGAGGCAGGAGAATCACTGCGACTTTGAGACAAGCGAGGACTACACAGTGAGTTCAAGGCCAGCTGAACTACATAATGATGCCCTCTTTTGAAAAAAAAATTATTAGTAACACTTACAGAATCCACTTTTCTACTTGAAATACCTCATTTGGAGACTGTGTTTGCTTGCTTCCATTAAAGGATGTTCTTTAATATTTAGACTTTCACAAAGACTAGCTTGCTATTTCTAAAAGACAAGGTGAAAGAACATGTCAGCTCCGTATAGGCATGTCCCTTGCACAAGAGATGAGCACAAAGGGAATCTCTGTAGCTAAGATACCTGGGAGTGGTGATGCTGTAAGAAACTATAAAGAGTTTGAGGTTTCCTTAGTAAAGTCTCGTACAAAGAGTATTTTGTCATACTCATTCAATTTTGTATTACTTCAAGTTTATAACCAGAATATATGAGTCTCTCTGATGCTGAGACTTCCACACAGATTTGAAAAGCTTCTATAAAGGTGAAATTACTAGTGAGCAAGAGAGAGGCAAAGGAAGACTTTTTAAATTCCTGTTCTGCTGAACCTCTACCAAAGCCTATCCCAAAGCAGTAACAGTATCTTTAATTCAGATTTTTTGCAGATATAAAATAAAAGTCAATTCTATGTTATGTATCATTCTGCATTCATTATGCCCTCAATTCTCTTTGTGTTCCATAGTAAATTTTGTTCACAGTGGAATAAAATTTAAAGAAATTGAGAATGGATTTATATTCATAACCCCTGAAGTTTAAGCATAACAATACTTTGTTTTTATTTCATGTCTTCAAAATTTCCAAGACAACTTGATATATCCTGCAGAATAATTTTGCACATTTTATTCATTTAAATCAGTTAAATTGATATGAAAAGTAATAAAAAATATTTAATACTTGTCTCTCTTTTAAATTGAAAGCATATAGCCTCTGTCAACGAACAAAATTCTACTTCATAATTCTTGCATTACAGAAATGCAGCTAGTTCTTTAAGGAACATCAAATTCCAGTCGTGAACATTTTTAAACACTTCAGATTATATATGAGCTCACTTTGAATTCATGAGCTAACAACATGCAAATAATTATCTCTTTGAATGTTATAGTTCAAATATGCTAAAAACAGCTATTCCAACTTGATTATCAGTTAGTAGTCATTTAGGTATAGATGCTCAACATGAATATTCAGTGTGATACATTGTGTTTAATATTGCCTTAAGTGGTGCAAATATCCTTGAATATCCTACATACTATCGCATAACCCATCCTAGTAACAATGGAAGGCTCCTCCAGATGCCTAAGGCAGAGGGACGGGAACTAGTTTTCTGTAGACTTGCCATCCAACTCTCTAATTGATCAACACTCTAAGAAAGATTAAACCTTAATGCTTAGCTGTTAGGAAACTATTTAAAAGTCCTATGGTCATAAAACTTAGTGAATTATGTTTTTCCTTTAATAGACTCTACTGACCAGCAGTTATTTACTGACTGCCAGCTATAAAGAAGGCACTGTTTTGTTGTAGGAAGGGGCTATAAAATATAGTTACCACTACTTACTGAGTAACTACTTCATGGTAGGCATTCAGCTAGGTAGCCGTCTTTTACACATTCTAGATATGTTAGTGTGAGTGGGTTTGGATTCCAAGGTCAAAACTCTGGAGCTGATTCTCTGTAGTGTTGGAAAATATCAAGTTTTGGTGTGTATGCCTGGGGTGAGGGTCAGAAAAAGACTGCATACATTGTAAGAAAGAAAAAGGTTAATCTGGCAGCAATGTGCACAGTTAAGAGAGCTCAAGATTAGTGGCAAGGAGGATGCCGGCTGGTAAAGCAGGACAGTGTGGATGGAGTAGGCAGCTGGAGCTCAGGTGAGATGTCCTAGGATAAATTAGAGGACCAGCCCTTAGAGACTATGAGATGCAAAAGTTAAAGAAAATGCTTAAATTCTACTTTGAGGAGTTCCTTCCATAGAAATCTTCATATCTTTGGAAACAACAGTAATGCTGGGATAACCACAAAACCCCAGGGGCTCAACACAACGGCATTTAGTTCTCTTTTATAGCACAGTCAGATGTAGTGGAGCATCCCCCCTTTATCTTGTAACTACACCATCTGGAGCATGTGATTTCCAAGGGCTTCTGGCAGGTAGAAAGAATGTTAGAGAGAGTCACACAATAGTTTTAAAGGTCTGGCCTGAGAATGGCTTCTCTTGATTCTATCATATACAATGGCTATCTCAGACATGTGTCCCTTTCCCAACCACACTAGGGCTCAAAATTTATTGCCTGAGTACTAACATCACTAGGTTTAGTTTCAAGGGCAAATGATTAGGAACCACCCAAATACCCACCCATAGGGTGCTGCTTCAATGATTTCTGCTACAGTCATACAGGGACATTTTCTAAAAACAAGAGTTGATATGTGAACATCTTGTAGATATATTTTTCAATGGAAAAAAATCAGAAATGCAGAAAATTATGTATACTATATTTTTATACAGGAAGAGCAAATCTGAAATATTTGAGTCACAAGAAAGAAGAAGGAACCAGTGGCAATGGTCACCCATTTGAGGAAGCTCTTGGGTGATGTAGGCAATCCTCTAAAGTAGCCTGGTTTTATTTTTTCCCAGAACCCAATCTCCTCCCCCATTGGCTTTGGTATTTTATCTTTCCAACAACAAGTCTATTACTTCATTTAGTATGAGGCAATACATACCTCACTATAACCTAGAAACCAATTAATTCAAGCATACTTGGACAATAAACTCTAAGACCAACTGAGGACAGAATGCTACCATAAATGTGAATTTGGCTGTTTTCCAAGCACCTAATAGTGACATTACAGCTGATTTGTACTCTGAGACTTCTTACTGGAGAGCAAACAAAACTAGATGCTGATGATTTTTTTCTTGAATTGTTTCTTCCTAAAAGCCCAATTTAAATTTAGCTAGGGATTTTCTGTTAATTTTTTTTTTTTTTTTTAAGTTGAGGCAGATGTTTACAGTTTAGCGTGCTAGAATCTGGCTCACAGTAGATTCTAAATTTTGCCTGATAAGCGAGACAAAGGGAACCTTAAGTGCCACCTGAATAGTTTCTTCATTTCATGGGAATCTCAGTGTGTTTCTGGAAACAGCCTCACTTCGCCTGTTCTCCTCCGTGAATCTCAGTTTCTCTGCCTATAAAATAGGGATGCAGTATGTACCTAAAGATGCCTTTGTGGACATTCTAAATATGCTTCATTTTTTCCCTGAAGGAGGCTTCCCTTTCTATCTTGAATGAGAGTTGGACCTCCTATTACCTGCTCCCACTCTACCGTGGTGCCTCCTCTCCATTACTTGGATGCTTGCATTCTCTTTCCCAGGCTAGTCTCCTGTGTCTTCAAAACTATGTTCCTAGTACTTTGTAGAGTCAGGCATATATCTCACGGTTTCACTGTTGAATTGGGTGACTATGAGCACTGCTCATCCTATCTTTGGTTCATACCCTTGCCCCATGGTCAATACTAAATATGAGGGCCTCTCGATGTGAAAAGGAAAAGCAGGAGACTCATATGAGCCATAGTCCTGAAGGATTGGCTAACATTTGCTTTCTGGGTTGGCCATGTCATATTTCACTGAATATAGGTAAGAGGTCTCCAGGACTGTGATTTGTACCCAAATTATGTGCATGTTGGTCTATTCTTTTAATAATAATAAAGTATTTGCAAACATATATTGAACACTTATGTGCCAGGCATCATTTTAGGCAGTTTAAAATTAAGCCTTAAAAAAATTCTATTACTGCCATCTTTTTAGAGAGGAATATATAGAAATAGGTAAAATGTCTTATTGAAGTTTGCATTCCTCCTCTTGACAGAGTTAAAAGTCTTGATCAGGGCAATTTTGTTCCAAAAGCAACACGTTTACTCCTCTGCTCTACTGCTTTATGCTGAGTATAAGCGATTGTTATCACAGCATAAGCACACTTCAGTGTCCAGAGCTCCTGCCTACTGAATGTACGTCAAAGCGAATATTGTACACCACCGCCGTATCCATGCACATAGACTTTGGCACTCATGCATTCCTTGTGGTATTTTAGAGTATTTTGTAAACAACTTGAAAATATATGCTAGGAAATGTATATTCTGTAAGCAAAAAGCTAGTAATCCAGACCTGGTTAGCTTTTAGTCACAGTTATGGGTAACTATTACCCTGACTCTTTTTTTTTTTGTGGTACCGGGGATCGAACTCAGGACCTTGCACTTGCCAGGCAAGCGCTTATTCAACTGAGCTATATCCCCAGCCCTACCCTGACTTTTATAAAACTCATTTCCTTGTTTTTTCTTGATAGATGTGACTACTCTTCACTCTTTGACATTAAAGGGTAGAGTACCTATTTTGAACTGTATGCCAACAGAATCACAAACTGTACTATTTGGTGACTTACCTATTTCTTTTACCATAATAATGTGAGACTCTCTTCTCCCATTTTGTATAACATTCATTTCATTAACATTTAATGCACTGAATAACATATTTCATTTTCTAGATACACTCTGAGTTTGGCTTTTTCAGTTATCTCAGCTGTTTTCTTTCTTTTTTATTTTCAAAGACTCATTATGTAGTACAGGGTGGCCTTGAACTGGTGATCCTCCTGCCTCAGCCTCCTGAGTGAAAGGATGAGAGTTATGCACCACCTCGCCAGACTTGTTTTATATTTCTTTCACTCTCCATTTTACTTTCTTTTAGATTGACATTTTAAAATCATAGTTTATTTCTCTCCTCATATTTTTGGCTTTTTGTAAGAGATAGCCTTGAAACTACATACATAATGAACTTATCAAATTCAGAACTTAGGCAATACTTTAATTTTCTGTAGATATGCATTAATAATATAGTACATTATGTTTTCGATACAGAAGCATTGCTTTTGTTGTACAGAATGAACACTTAGATTATGCCATATACAGGACACTTTGTGGTTCTTTGGCACTTGCCTTCCCCACTTGGGGTCACCCCCTTTCTGCCCAGGAGGCATTTTCAAAGACACTATTAAGAGAGGTTTGCCTGGTGATAAAATCTTTCCTTCAGGTTTTGTTTTTTCTTAAAGTACCTTCATGTAGTTTTCAGATTTTACAAATAATGCACTAGATTGGGAATCATTTCTCAAATGATAGTGGGAAACACACCACCCGTCTCGCAGTTCCCACTTGGTTAAACTCTTGTTTTGTCTTTGATGTTCTGGTTTTCACCGTGTTCTATGTGTGCATAGATTTTATTTTTAGGACCATGGCGCCTATGAGTCTCCTGCTTTTCCTTTTCACACCGAGTACCGACCATGGGGCTGTTTGGGAATCCTGACTCTCCTCGCATCTCTGCATTTGTGTATGTTATCAATTCCAGAAACTTCTTTACCATTTGTTTTTTTCAAACATCGCACTGGCCACTTTTGCACATCCTCCTCTTGGCGACGCATGTTAGACCCACACGGGTCCTCCGTGCCTCACCTCAGGGTCGCTTTGCTTCTCCTGTTCATCGCATCTCTGCCTCTCTGGTCTCCTCACTTCTGTGCGTCCTGGACCCTCTTCTGTTCACTTTTAGTTTTGACTTTTCTGCTGTTACACTTCCCAATGGTTTCAACTTAACACCACTTATGTTTTTGAAGTTCTCTTTAAATTTTTTCAAATATGTTAAAAACAGCTTTTATAATTTCCTGTGGATTTATTAAAATTTGGCTTGAAATGTACTAAATAATAAGAACAAGTCTGTGTTATGGCTTGTATCTGGCTGTCCCTCCGAAGCCTCGTCACTCACGACTCATAGGTCGGGATTTGAGCGGGTGTGTGAATACGAAATAAGCGTGTGTGATAAGGGAAGGAGCCCACCGCCCGGTTGATCATAGTTGGGGGTGTGCATAACGGAAGGCACACCCCGAGTGCAGGCAGTACCGTCTAATAGGCTTGTAGCCTAGGTGGAGTAGGCAGGAAAGGGAAGCTCCCTGCTCCCTGTCTCCTGCCTGTCCTGCCCTGGACTGTTCTCTCCTGCTGTGGATGCCCCTCTGCCATTCCGCCTTGCCTCGGAGTCAGCATAAAACCTGTGAAAACTGTGAGCCGAACTAACCTTTTTCTCCTTCAGCTTGTGGATGTTAGGTAACTCATTCTAGGAACGGCAAAGTAACTGAGACAGTCTATATTCAAAAGTTCTAATTGGAAATCATTGGGAGAGGATTTCTACGTTTAAATTCCCCTGGTTGCAATTACCCCCAAGGCAGAAGAGGTTCAGTGCCACACCACCCTCTGGATTCTTACCCTTCCTTAGGTTCCTGCAGAATAATGCTTTGCTATCTTGTTAGTTTACCGATACTTTTGAGAAAGTTGGTGTGTTTCTCTTTATGTATGAACATTTTTAGTTGTGATCACAAGGAAAACTGATTGTCCTAGTATTTTGTTCTAGTATATTACCAGAAACAAAAGCCCTTGTCTTGGATGGTGTCTTAGTTACTTTTCTTTTGTTGCTGAGAAAAAATACCTGATGCCCAAAATTAAGGAAGGAAAAGTTTCTTTAGCTCACAGTTTGTAGAGGTTTCAGTCCATTTGTCGCTGGCTCCAAGGCAAGGTGGCATATGGCAGAGGGCTACAGTTCATGGTGCAGAACACAGCAAAAGCAACAAGTGCAAAAGGGAGGAATGGTGGCAAGCAGCCTCTTCCTCTCCCTTACATATGCACACTATTACCCGCCCCAGCGGCAGGGCTAGCCCTCACACCCATAATCCCAGCACTGCACCATATATAAATCAATCATAAATCTAGGAGCCTGCCACCATGACTGCATGAGGCTTTGGGGGGATATGCAGGCACAAACCATAAAAGATGGCTTGATCATTCAGGTATCCAGGAATAGTGACTAGACTATATAATCTTTTCTCACGTCCTTTTTCTATTATATCATATTTTTTGAATCATTACAAAAGCTCAAATAGAAAAGCTAATAACAACCTTTCTCATATGAATATTATGTCCTTGAAAATTAGGAGTCTTTAGTTTGATTTTTGGCCACTCAGATTGTACTATGTAATGTTAGCACTTATTTAATTTACTTATTGCTTTAAACTTTCCATTTAGAATATATTATAGCTCCACTTTTCTCATAAATAGAATTTTCTCAGCTAAGGAAGACTAGAGAGGGAGTTGAAGACACTATAATTTCAAATTTGTGTACCAGGTTTATACGGGCTAAAGAGGTTACAGTTGTTTTTTGATTTTGTTTTTTGCAAAAATCAGAAACACTACCAGCAATAGTCAATGACCATATTTCTTCAGAGAAATTTCTCCTAAAAGCTGCTTCACAGCAAATAAACAAATGATGGTATTGTACTCTGATTTGTCTTTCCTCTACAACCATAAGAAAATAAATATTCTGTAGCAAACAGTGTAATTCCTATCTATCATGGACTATCCCTGAGTACACTTCTAGTTATTATAAATAACAGAAAGAAAAGCTTAAATATTGCACAGTTTCTCTTACATGAGAAATATAAATATAGAGCAAAATATAAATAAAGAGTAAAACAAAAGATAGATAATAGGAAGTAGGACAGTGGGTCTTTCTCAGATGGAAAAGGGGTTAAAGGACAGTGGCAGGAAGGAGGGCTGGGGAAGGGGTGACAAAGGGAAGTAAGACATGTTGTGTACATGTACTGACTCTGCAGTGTCAACATTGTGCTCTGCAATTATGTACTAATAGAATTTTAAACATCTCAGTAAGCTGTTCTCCGTATGCATAATGGGACCTCCTTCATGGTACAGATGAGAAAAGAGAAATGCCTAGAACAGACTCTCTGATGAATCACTCTTAATATCACTATCACATTCTACTGGACTGGGCAGCTATCAGCACCACCCTTGCCAAGAGAAAAGGTTCTGTTGATTCCACAACAAGAGATGCCCTTCTCCTCGTGAAACATCTTTATTTTGTCTTTGGAACACCTTGTCTGAGGAGAGCTTATGGGACTGTGTGTCAAAAAGTATTTGGATGAAATAAAGAGTTCTAAATAGAAGGAAGTAAAATCAATTTAATTTAGGACATCACTTGTATTGATATTCTTTACATCATTCTTATTCATAAACATGTAATCATTTACCAAAAACACCCTATGCTGTATATTCATTCGACATCATATTCTTCTTGTGAAGTATCTTGATTCCCAAATAATGAATGAAGAAATTTCAGAATGAGGAAAATTATTTCAAAGAGAGCAAGAGGCTAGAAAGGATAAAGAAAATTAAGTTTGCCATAACTACAAAGTCCTTTGTTTTAGCTGTAACATATACTGCCTCTCTTTAGTGAGATTTCTTGGGGAGGATTTTATTGTTCTTCTTACTGTGAACAAAGCAATGGGAAGTATATTAACAAAGTAATTATTATGAATTATAAACTTCTCTGCCTAAGACAATGCTATGTGTTTGACAAACTGTTACATTTTTCCTTGGACTCCCAAGATAATGACTCTTTCCATCCTTGCCTGCAGTTCTGTTAGCACCACTGGCTGAATTCTGTCCAATGGATGTGAGCAGAACTGATGGGCCCAAGTCCAGGCCTCTTCAGAATTCGCTTGTGTGATTCTCCCTGTCCCTCCTATACATTTTGGCCATCTTGGAGGTCAAGTGGTGGAAGTGGTAATGATAAACAGAAAGGAACATGTTTTCTTCATGGCTCTGTGGTCCAACTGGGCCCTGATATGACAGCTGTGGGTCTTTACTGAATCATCACTGATGTCTGTTAGTACCATAGTTATTCTACCGTGCTTCGTAACTACCTTCTCATCATGAGAAATTATATTCAGTAAAGCTACTAATGTAATGCTAACACTTTCAGTTTCCTCTCTACTTTTAAAAACTTGGGATTATTCTTGGATTTTACAAGCTGTAATAACTACTAGTTTAATTTGCAAGAAAATGCTTTTGTCATTCTATAGAAATTAACAATGGTTCCATTTTCATCTGGGACAAATGAACCATAATTTGCTTTGATGTAAAAATCAATTATACATGAACTCTTTCTTCACAATGTTTTATTTTTATAACAATGAATTCTATCTGGGGAAAATAGACTGTGGGAATCAAAATGATAGTGTTCCTTAAGGAGGCTCAGTTCTGAAAGGTTTCCTTACAGTTTTGCTACAGTTCTTTCACACAGATGATACACAGAACTTTGGCAGCACTTAATAAGAATTGAAAGGAATGTACTTATGATACGGTAATGGTAGTAGGTTCGTCGTATCACATGCCAAGGCTGCACTGGCCGACTGTGAAGCTGGAAGGCCCTTAAATTGAGTGTGGACAGGACCAGCGCTGGTGGAAGAACAAGAAGGAAACTGGACAGCAAATATGTTAAGCAATAGCAGAAGACAGGTACTAGTGATATCATGATAAGGAGTAGAGCAGAGTTCACACCAGAATCTAGGGCACTGTGGAAATAAGTGATCGGAGAATTCAGAGTGGCTCGCAAGCCAGAAAGAAACTTTGTTCCTTGTCCATTTGCACCTCGCCAATGAGCTACCCTATAAGAATGAGGACACTCTGAAGAATCCCATAGCCTTAATATATTATATGCACTGACAATATACATTTCTCTTTAGCTTAAAAATCTCTGTTCATATCTTCAGGAGCATATTAAATAGTAGAGTGGTAGAGTTGATATTCCCAGATGTTTTAGATTAACATTAGAGCTAAATCAAAATAAAAGAAATCAAAGTAAAACAAGCTCCACACACCATTCTCATTCCAGTGCAGCACAGTTAGGGTTTGCACAATTCTTACCCTGCAAAATATGAGTCTGTATGATCTGTATTGTAACATCAGCTGCAACATTTAGGCCCAGCCCAGTTTACGAAGCACAGTATGTGTTCTATACCCAGAGTTACCGCTGACTCAAACACTCTCAGTAAAGAAGCAGCTTAAAGAATTGACTTTTATTTTGTTTAGAATCTTACAGTGAATAGATTTTCAGAACTCTGTGATAATTTCTCAGTCAGAGCTTCACATTTCACCTTTTAATATGTGCACTAGAGATAAGGAATAAGCTAGGGCTGGTGTACATAAAAAGGGAGGACTAGGGAACAAGTTATTTAATTGGAATCTTAATTGTGCACCTTAGGAGAGGTACATATACCTTACTTTAAACAAGAGCCCGAGTCTTGTAGGCACAGCGCAAGGGTAGAGTACATGCTTAGCATTTCTATGGCCCTGCATTTATCCCCAGTGCCCACCTCCTCACTCCCCACTGAAAGAAATAAAATACTATCTGAGCCTCTGTAGGACAGACGGTCATATGTAAATAGGGATTGACAGCCCTGGAATGTCACTTCCTCTGTTTTGTTCACTGCCCTGTCCTCCCACCCTCCAGCTTCTACGCTCCTGAGGCGACCCTCCTCTGGCCTCCTTTTGTGACTTCCTTTTAATCTCTTAGCCCTTTGTAGATATTTCCCCTTCTGTATCAAATTGCGCTGTATGCTTATTTCTCTCCTCTACTAGATGATACCTCATAGAGGACAGGAAGCTTGATGACACTGTGATACTCAAGAAATGTTCATCCATTGAACAAATGGCAGTGGAGAATGACTAGACTTTGGTTTTGACTCTGCAAATATTCAAGCTGCTTGTTTTTTCCCTAAACTTTGGCCTCTTCAATAAAACTGAGAGGTTTGTTTACCAGGTCTGCCCCATTATCTTCAGCTATAGGTATAACTCCTTTAGCTACCTGGTCTTATCTGTCACTGTGATCAGTATTGTGCTCCTTGCCTCTAAATAAATCTGATTACTTCTACTAGGGAAGACCTACCACTCAGACAGTAAATACATGCTTGGAGATCCCGCTATGTTTACCTATCTGAGGACAGTATAAGAAATATGGCATCCTTTTTACACTCAAGGGCTTATAAGCACTTTGGGGAGGTAGGAGAATTAGATGCAAAAGTAGAAGGTCCAAGTTATGACATCTTCTAGATTTCTATGTCCCTTCTAACAGGAAAGCCCTCTTCTCCAAATCCTTGACAGTTAGCTATAAGCTTGAGTATCATTACTTTATCAACAGAAGTGCAGGCCAGAATTTGAATCTTAAATTCTGCTCAATAAGACCTTATTCTTTCTTGTTAAAAATTTTGGACTCTTTTAACATGAAATTCAAAACAATGTAGTTTCAGCATATTTCGGACATTGTGCTTTTAAGACTTTTCTCTGATACGTTATAGTTCTTACATATATATCTTCTCCCAAGTAACAAGTATCATCTCAGTATCAAGGGTACAGAATTCTGAATCACTATCTCTGCCCTATCTGCTAAAATGGTGTCATCCCCAATATTACCATTTCACCTTTCTCCTCCTTTCGACTAACATTCATTGAGCACTTAACATGTGCCAGGCACAGTTCTATTTATTTCTTCATTTAATTCTCATAAATAAACCAACCAAGTCAGTATTTCTGTTTCATTTCATTTCATAGTTAAGAAAACTGAAGCCTGGAGAGATAAAGCAACTTTTCAAAAATCAGATAGCAAGAAAGTGATTAAGTAGGTAAAACTCTACAAAGAGATACATAGACGAGCTAGTTGCCAGCGTAGAGGGTGCATAGCATATTAATGACCACACACTTTCAAGAGCACAGTTTCTCGCAGATTCTTCCATCACATGCCCTCAAAATGTCCTATACTTTTCCTTCATAGAACTTATCTCAAATTATCATCATATATTTATTCTAGTAGTCATTTGCCTATTGTTCTTCAATGAGGACAAGAACTGCTTTTGTTTCTTACTGTTGTGCATCCAGTGCTTAGCAGAGTACCTAACAGGTAACTGGTTCTCTATAAATAGCTGTTGAATAAAGGATTCTCCTTTGGCCCCCATTTCAAGCAGCTACACTAAAGATTGCTTTATTCCCTTTAGTGTTTTACAGCTCAGTGTAAATACCTACGTGATTTATTTCTGGCATAAGAATACACCATACACAGACCTGCTCTCTGTGCCTTAATCTTTGTGCTGAGTAGCAGGATTACTTTAGTTGGTGACCTCAAATAACTCCCACAATCTAGCTACACTTCTGAAGTGAACTAAGTCATCTTCACAGCAGCTATTTTCCATCTGTGTGTTTGGTGCATACTTCCACAGAATATACAAAATACAGTGAATTTCAATAGCATAAGCATAAATAGCCAATATGTTTTGACATCTTATTTTTAATGTCAAAAATAAAACTTTACCTTATTTTCCTAGTATGTTGGAGTTTTCAGAAAGACATTGCTGTCCCTATCTAATAGCTTAATTAAAAATTAATTTGTTAAAAAAATTTGTTTTAAATATAACTTTGCAAATATGGGAAAAAGGAGGAAGTCAGAAGAATTTTGCAGACAGAAGAATTAACAGGAACGATATTGACCTATTCAGTAGGCAAGTATCTTAAGAGAGACAAAATATATGTTCTTCTAAATGCTCCATCACATTGGGAGTTATTTTTAAAGAATGGTTTCAAAGTCACTGCATGAACAAGGGTCACAGAATTTGTCTTCATGTTTTACTACAGAGACTGGGTTCTTTGCTCTGCATCACTGGTTCTCAAACTTTGGTATATATCAGGACTCCCAAGAGATTTCTTTAACCATAAAATGCCAGGTGCCACACTCAGAGCACAGATTTAGTAGAAGTCAAGGAGAAGGTGTGATTATTTGCATTTTTACAAGTTCCAAGATTTTACTCATGTGACTGGTTCAAAAGAAGTACTCTAGACACCACTGTTTTACACCATGAAGGTGTAGCATTCATTTTAACTATAATTCATACCATGACTAGTCATTGTGGAACTCTAATTAAGGAATCACAGATTTCTGAAAAGGATAATAAAACCTAGATTGACATAGATTATACTGCTAATGCAAATCCATGGCTTCTTCCATTATTCACTGGGCCTTGCCACTTCTACCATTTCATGATTAGTCCTTCACATCAAGAAAAAATGAAAGAAAGAAAGAAAGGCTAGAACTACAAAATAACACAATAACCCATGAAACTCATTATATATTATTAATGAGTTTTTGTTATATATTATAACAAAAGCTTATATACAACATAATAAGAAGAATCTCCCTGCTGTTGACCTAGCACTTGGACTTATTGTTTGTTATTGTTGTTCTATTTTGCTAGACTACTCAGTACTACAAAGTAATGTTCTCAGACTAAGTTCATTTTTTAATATCTAGTATTTCAGCATCCTCAAGTACATTTTCCAGAAGATATCCTCTGTCGGCAGGAACAGATGGTTTGGCTGAATGCTAATAGGACATGGAGATAATTGTTAATAGGTTAACATTTAAAACACAGTCCATTTGGTAGTCACCCAAAAGCTGCTACAGTAGTGACGCAGCTATTCATGGCATGTGGGCATGACTTCACGTGGTTCTCAGTCTGTATTCCAGAGCACCAAACTTATAAACTACCTCTGAGACATGTACCAAAGTCAAAATGAAAATAAGCATTGGCAATGTTGTATTTCCATGTTCCTAACAACTGATTGGTTGCCTCGTCCTGTTTAACTTGTATATTATATTTTTCATCTTTTCTATTCCCACTGCCGCCACCCTTAGGCAAGTCTTGATTAGCTCTACCCTAATCTTTTGTGGTAGAGTCTCAAATGATTTCAATCCTTCCAACCTCTACTCTTCCCATTCCCTGTGGTAATTTGCTACCTGATTAATCTCCCTGAATTCAGTTATGACTATGCACTTATACACTCAAAAAAATCTTTCAATGACTCTTGCTTGCTCCATAAAATTCAGAGTATAAAACCCAAGTCTGTCTATCTTCCCTATAACTTTTCAATCTAATTCCTGTTCATATGATTCAAGTGTCTCTTCTAAGCTTCAGCATAATTATTGATTTACAGCTCTCCATACATTCCCCATGCTTTCTTGCCTCCCTAACCTGATACATGCTGGCTTTCTGTTGAGAATTCCCTTGATAACTCACAATTCCCTTCATGATTGTCCAAATATCACTTCTTTCTTTTTTTTTTTTTTTGGCGGCACTGGGAATCAAACTCAGGACCCTGTGCCTGCTAGGCAGGTGCTTATTCCACTGGGCTATATCCCCAGCCCTCTCACCTCTTTCTTAAAGCCCAAATTAAAGGTATCTCTCCCATTAGTCCTTTCTCAGCAGGGAGCAATTCTTGTCTTTCTGAAATTTTACTCAATATTTCTACATCACTCTTGCAATGTTTATTTTTCTATTCCATTATCATTTGCAGCTCTCAAGTCCAGCATCAAATTACATTATTACTTTCATGTGTTTATAACCTGTATTGATTTTCCATTGCTCTGAAGAACAAAACCCTTGATTTATTACCGATTTGCATGGGATGTGCTTTGCATCCTGCTCAAGTCTTTCACATCTGGCCTTCTGCTCATTTAGTGAGATGTGCCTTTTTTGTTTCAGACCCTTCATATACGCTCTTCCTTGTACCTAAATTTATCCTTGTCTTCACCTTTCTGACCTAGTTCATTTATTTCATCCTTCAGAATTCAGAATTCAACTCACATATCTCATCTTAAAGAAGCTTCTCTTTTTTCCTTGGCAAAGTCAGCATCTCTACATCTTTTACTTCAGTGTATGCTATATTCATTTAGTAAAGAATCTCTATAAGGGTAGTGTTATGTTTATCTCATTTACTGTTGGATCGACCTTGTCTAATACAGTAACTAGGTACATAAATGCTGTTTCGATTTTCTATGCATGTGACAAAATACCTGAGAAACCCAGTTTAAAGGGGGATGTGTTTATTATGGCTTACAGCTTCAGAGGTTTCAGTCCATGTTCATTTAGTTCCCTTTCTTGGAATCAGGCAATGGAATGGGTAAGGCAGAACATCATGTGGGAAGAATTTCATGGAGAAAGGCAGCTTAACTCATGGCAGACTAGAGGCAAAAAGGAAGAAGCAGAGACTAGAGAGAAAAGATAGTTCCCAAGGGCATGCCCTCAGAGACCCTCCCTCAACTAAGTCTCATCTCCTAAATTTCTGTCACCTCCCAGGAGTCATAAGATTATAAACTCATTCATAGATTAATCCATAGTTGAGATCAGATCTCTAAATATTCATTCAGTCTTTTTCCAAGACCTACAACTTTCAACATTGCTGCACTGGGAAGCCTTCAAAACATAGACCTTTGGGAGATACAGTATTCCCAATCCAAACCATAATGTTGACTGAAGAAATATGAATAATTTAAATATGATATAAATGTAAATGCATATATATATATATATATATATATATATATATACGAAATAATTCAAAGTTTTGTGTTTGCCTTATTTCCTATGTTTATCAACAGGCTGCAAATTCCCTAATTTATTTTGGTAACCCCAACAACCTAGCCTTGTAAAATAGTAGATGCTAAAGATACGTGTGCTGTATGAGATAATAATTGAGAGCAGAGAGGAATTTGCAAGCAGACTACTAAAATATAGGTGATAATTTACTCTTCCAGATAATTTCTCAATCTTCATACCTATTACTATATTTTAATATATCTAGGTATGCAAAAAATTCAAATGCCATTCACATTTTAGACCAATGGCTTGTTGTTCCCGATTTCTGATGTTTACAGAAAGACAAAGGGAAGGCAACAGCAGCCCTCTTATAGTCTGGAAAGGGGACAGAGTTAATAGACAATACAATGGCCAGGTTAAGAGGAAATAAACATTCCCTCACTCTTGTAACAATGTAAGAGAGAGAGAATGTTTGGAAGTAGACACTGGCAACGAACACAGGGGATAAGAGAAGTCCTGGGGAAAAGGGAGTAATTGTCTCACTATGTTTCAGTTTCAAAAGAAAATCATATTATTTTCTTTTATGTTGGTAAATTTCAATTTAGTGACATGAGGACTGGCCTGCAAGCCACAGCATCTTCCCATGACCAGGTCACAGCACCCTCACCCTGACCAGATTTCCTTTCTTCCATGCCAATCAGCCCCGGGAGACCAAGCCCCGCACAACTACAGCCCTTCACTTCCTATTATCTCTGCTTGACATGCTCTGTGTGTGACCTTGGACAAATCACTTCTGATGTTTATAAAATGGAAGCAGAGAGTCTGGTCTTTTGAGTTCATCCCACAGACAGTATTCTGTGGTGCTAAGTCTTGTCTGGCTGTAAGTTTTGGTGCATGGTTGCTGGAGCTTTGATTTTATTCATTTGATATTTAATGTCTATAGTATGCTATGCAGGGATCTAGGTACAAGGATAAAAGGAAAAAACATACAGAAAATACAATTATCTTAAAAGGTAAAGTCTTTCCCCCAAAGAGAACTGTATTGTAGTTGAATGAGACTGTCAAACAAACGAAGTCAGGAATGTGGTATAATAGGTATCATAAGGTGCTAAGGAGGAGAGCAAACAGCAACAACTTTAAAAAGAGCCTGGGCGAGGAGCCAGGAATGTGGAGGGGGAGGTTCTGCACAAGAATCTAGGGAAGGCCTTACAAAAAGGCTGGCACATAAGGAAAACTCCATCTCTGCTCCCTGCTTCTCTACTCCTGACTCCTGGCAATTTTCGACGGCTTGGGACGCAGCTTTGTGGACCTCTTTCTTCTTCCCCTTCAATCTAACTGTCCCTGCTCACTGACATTGCCGCAGTCTTGGTTCCTTTGCTAGACGTTCTCACTAGGACTGTGGGCAATGCCTCCCTTTTGGTCTTACTATTACCTCCTTCTCTAGCCTCCATCCTCTCTCCTTTCAGATTATCATCCTTACAATCAATGCCTGGACATTCCCCTACAGATTTCCCTCCCTGACCTCTGACAACCCCTTCCGTGGCCTTGGCTGTCACTACCCTTAGCCCTGGACGTGCCCATATCTACACAGAAACACGGTTCTCTCTGCCTGCTACGCCCTGGCCCCAGCTGCCTACCTGGCAAACTGCTCCCTGCCCTTCAAGGATCTACCCAAAGATACTCCCTCCAGGGACGCCTTCCTCCCTCCCTCGGGAGGGCTGGCTTCTTTCTCCTCAGCACGCTGCAGTTTGCAGCTACCTCTGTTGCATTCACCATGTTGATTTGATTATTCAATTCATGTCCCTGTTTCTGGTTATCCCTTCAGAGAATATTCATCATTCACTCATAGTTTGAACTTAGGTGTCAAAGAAAGTAATGAAAACAGAGAGGACATGAAGAGAAGAGAAGGTAAAAAGGGAAGGGGTCTGCTAGTCAGCTGAAGAAATTGGGAAGCTGGGGAGAAAAGAAATCATTGTTTCTTAAAAGCTGAGGATTAGGAGAAACCTCCACGTAGCCCAAACTCTAAAACTGCAGGCCTCAGCACTAACCTCCCTTCCATTAATCCAGCTCTGACCTTTCGTCCCAGTTTTCATAACTGGGCTTCTGCACCGCAGCCCCCACCTGGTGCCCCACTTCTGAGCTCTCACCTTCTGTCTCGCTCCTTTCTGCCTGGCTCTCTCTTTGGAGACCTGCCTAATATGTCAGGTGCTCTAAAACGGGAGCTCTGCGTCATGCTTATTCCCTCTCCCTCTCATTTCTCCACTTTTAATCTCTGCCCTGACCATGAACCCAGGCAGCTGGCCAGGGCCCTGCTAATCCCTGACAGCCTTCCATGTTTCTGCCTTTGAGCACTCCATGCTTCTGGGTTCTTTCTCTGCCTTGTGCTGCCTGCCTGCCGCGGCCACCACCCCCCACCCCCCATGCCATCTGACCATTTGGATGACCACTTGCTCTTCAAGGCCATACCCTTCTAATTCCATTCTTCACCTCTTCAAATGGCTTCTAAGAAAAAAAAAAAAAAACTCCCTGGACCTATGTCTGTTTTGTTTTTCATATGTTTGGGGTTTTTTTTTCCTTCTCCTTTAACCTTTAACCTACTCAGGTCATCCTTGCTTTCTGCTCTGAGAGGACTGGAAATGCTTTCATGAGGCAGAGGGCTTGGGGATGCACACAGGCAGGTATAGTTCAATTTAACATATCTAATGCTGCTGGGACTCTGGGGACCTTTATGTAGTTTGTAGTTTAATGCTCTTATCTTACAGATAAGGACACCAGTGTTCCAAAGGTATGGAGACTTTTCAAGGCTGCACAGAGAGCACGTGGCAGATGACATCTAGATTCCAGGCTTCCTGCCTCACAGTGAAGATATGTCCTTCCTTTGTGCTCTATCACCTTATAGACCTGGTTTTCACAAATCAGAGAGTTCTGTAAATTAAAGATAGCAGAATCAGTTAGAGGCACCTTGAAGAAATTAAAACACTAACCCATAGCTAGTACATTTTCAAGCTAAGTAGATCCTATTAGATTAATGTAACTTCCTTCAAGGACACAGAAAATATACGAAGAACTAGAAGGAGGAATTTGCTTTAATTTATTCCCAACATAATAATATTTTAAAATTTCTCTTTGGGATACCAATAAGTTATGATCTAGGGATCCAGAGCAATTAACCAGTTAAGAGATAAAGAGACACCAGGAAAGTTATTTATGAATTAATAAATGGGGCAGAAATGGAGTTACAAAGAAGACAATCCTGACGCCAATGCTTTTAAAGACTATTTAATCTGTTGCTTAAAGAAGAAATGAAACACATATGAAATAACAATTGGTCTGTTATTATATACAATAAAGAGCCCTTTTGGGGGTTCAGGGGTATATTAAACAAGTTCTTGACTTTGGTGAGCTTAAAATTCATTAAGGGAGCTGCCTGTGTGTAGGAATAATTCATGCAAGGCATGTAGTAAGTGTGATAGAAACAAGCAGGCATAGAGAAGCAGCACAAGGAGCAACTGCTTCCTTCCACACCAGGCCACCTCGAGCCTCATGGAACAGGGCGTCTGAGAGCTGACTTGGCAGGCCAAGCTGGACGCCTGAGAGTCACCTGGGTGCCACTTCTCTTCACCGCCTATACCCAAAGCCTGACAATTTTAACACCCAAAGTATCTTACAACCTGCTTGTCCCACAAGCTTCTGCCTTAGATCAGGGCCTTGTCATCCATGGCAGATGCCTGCAGTAAGTCCCTGGCTTGCCGTAGACCTACAGTCTCACCTTCCTTCAATTCATCCTCCACACTGCTGACAGAATGATCTTGTGCCAATCTGATCGCGTCACTCTGGAGCTTTCAATCCTCCGATGACTCACCATTTACGAAGGCCTTCCGTGATCCAGCCCCTGTTCGCTGCTCAAGCTCATCTCTGGCTCTTCTTCGCACATTATGTTCCAGAAATATTGAATTCCCTGTAGGCCCCTATCACACGTACACACACACACACACACACACACACACACACACACACACACACGGCCCTTCTCTTTTATGCCACCATGATTCTGGGCCTAAATGCATCTCTATTTTGCTCTGCAAACCACAGTATTAGTCAGACTGCGTGATTAACATACTGCCCATTCCACAACTGGGAGGGATCAAGTTCTCTGCGGGACTGAGAAGGACTTTCATGTCCATGATGTCCTCTCCTCTGTAACATCTTCTTAGCAACACCACTCCACCCTAACAAATTGCAAGCGCAGACCCCAAACCTTTTTAGGTTATTTGATTGAAGCCTTTTTATCAAGGAATAGTGCTGTTGTTGCCAAGGAAATCATTAGCATTACCTTTATGACCTTTGCAGAGCTGGTTTTCACAAGGAAAGTCACCAGAGTAGTTAAAAAGAACATTTACAATTCTTACGTACATACAACACGTGGGATGCATTTTTACTTTCTACATGTATCCTATTCAATCCCTACACAAAACTAGGAATCCTTGCTCTATTTCATAAAGACAATCAGGCTTTATCTACACTGACTGCTTCTCCAACATCATTTTGTGAGAAGCGTAAAGGATCCAAGTCTTTCCTCTTGCCTTTTCAGTACCAGCGTTCTAACCATGCACCCAAATCACTTTCTGAGCCATTCTAAATGAACATGTTGAATATAGTGCAATCATTTTTTCTTCAGTCTCTGAAAATATTCCATTTGCATATTGTAGATGTGGCATAGTTCTTCCCTCCCGTCACCAGGAAGTCTAGAGGCAGACAGAGTGCATGCTGTACAGGCAGCCTCCAGTCTGTCCTTTCTTAACATTGTGATGAGGTCTGTGACTTTACTCACAGTGGCTGAGAGCCTATTCAGTGTAATGTCCCTTTAAGGAATGAAGACGTGAGTGGCCAAGGTAGGACTGGCACATGGCAGGCAAGGAGAGCCCTGGCACCTGCTCACGGGTGCTTCTGGTAACTCTCACAACGGACCATGGAGTACAGATTGTTACCTCTGGCTCAGGATGAGGAAAGAGGTTGATGTTTCCACACCAACACTAGGCTGCTGGAGGTAACAGGTCAAGGATTTAAACCCCAGTCTCCCACTGCAGAACTGCTGGCTTCAATTCCTATTCTCTAGGGCCATTGTAATCTCCATTTTCAAATTTCCATGAACCAAAGAGAAGTTGTACCAAAGGCTACGAGGCCTGGTGACGGACTAGTCAGTAGTCCATTTAGAAGGCTGCTTTGCCACTGATTCCAAGCAAGGTATAAAACATGGACCAATGACACTAGTATGAACAATCAGTTTTTGAATCAGTTTTGTGAAATATAAACTTTGAGCATATTTTGTTTATAAGATTATGCATATACGGCTAATATTCTTAGAATATTGCTACCTACTGTTTTACTTATAATGCCATTTACTTACATCTTTGTTCTTTAAAAACTGTGAATATGGATTTCTAAAAATAAAATCCAATAACTATAAAAAACAGAATTATGCAGTTTTTTAAAAAGGCAGAAAACACAGTTTCCTAGTAATCAAGGGTAAAATCTCATGATGTGGAAAAATAAAATACTGGCAGACCTCTGAACATGGAAATACGACCCCGCTAAAGACTGCAGAATTTTATTTCTATCATTTGGAAGCCTCCAAGGACAAAAACAAAAACATGAAATACTGATTCTAAAAACCCTTGACAAAATACCAGTCTAGAAATTAATATTTATCACATTTTTAGCGTTCCTGACACAACAGCTCCTATATGCTGATGTTCATGAATACAAATTTGCTGGCGCTGTGGACATATATTATCTTTTCAGAAAATAACAAGGTGGGCAGATGCTTTTATACTTTAGTGATTACTAAAGCTAAAAACCTACCAAGAATGACAACATTTATGACAAATAAAATTGAAATCAACGGACTGCATTCCTTTTAGTTGCACACTAATTCAATTAATTATAAGGAGAAAATAGACAACGACTCTCTTAACCACTTACGACAATTTAGAATACAACTATGGCATGCTTTCTGTCTTCTTCGCTCTCAGATTAATGCAGAAGAGAAAAGAGATGTATGTAGTGATTAGGGTTTGTTTATTTATTAGAATGAAACATGTTTGTATTTAGTGAGGGGTGCAGCGACCACAAGACTATGTCCTATGTCCCTAAACAAAGTGTCTCTAATTTCATATTATTATGACACACCACTTCACACTTTAAGTATCACTGTTTACCAAAATTGTTGCTTCACATTTTCTTTTCTTTAGCTCATCAATCACACAAAATATAAGTACGTAAATAAAGTATGCACTGACTTGTTTTCTTCCTATATTTTGGGATCAGGTTTAGACTTATTTTCCACTTGAGTAATTCTTTTGTTCAGCATAAACTAATTGCATTCGTTACTATGGACTTGAATTTATAATCTGGTAAAGCCGACAAGTGTGACTCCACAGCTTTCCATAGCCCTTACATGTAAGAGACGTAAAAGGGGAGTATGTGAGTTCATGCGTTTATAGTTTGGAAGAGCTGACATCTGTCTCACCATGTGCAGTAATAATATCGATTATGGCAGCGGCAATGCTGATGTTGATGGTGGGGATGTCAGAGTTCAGCGACACTTTACATGAAACACTGTGTAATGAGCTACATGTCCATTTACGCAGAAGAACGTAGAGAAGTTATGAATATTAATCTCCATTTATAAAGCACCCTAGGCTGGGGGAAGTGAAAAGATTTGCCCAAGGTCACACAGCTGCAAAGGAACAGAGGTAGTATACGAAAAGATAAGTCTCAGTGTATAAAGCAAACAGCATTCTAAATTGTTCCAGACCCTAAAAGGGGAGCTGAGTCCTAACCAGCCTTCCACACTGGCCACTCCAAGTTAGCCCTGGGCATCCCCAAGCACTGCCTCAAGAAAGGACCCATTATTTGAGCTTTCATTTTCCCTCATTTTCCTAAACACTTGGTCCCAGAACAGATTCTTGGTTTGTTTTGCTCTAGTCACATCTGTACTAAGGAGGAGAGTCACATACAACATCTCTGGTCTACCGGAAACTTCCATGCACACTCCTCTAAAATTAGCCCAGTTCTTCTCTGTAAATCTACTGGAAAAAACCCTTGATTCCTTTGAAAGTCCTGACAGCCACTATTATCTGTATCATAATATGCTTCATATCATGTATGGCCTCTTCTGGTACAAGCCCTTTGAAGATTAGAAATAAGTCATTCAGTCACCACAAACTGGCACAATGCCTGACACGGAATCATGTTAAATGAATGACCCACTCAGGCTCATAGGCTCAGAAGCCACCGCCTCATTGACTGAATCTACTTCTTCCTGAGAAATATGTATCTTGCATACTCTTCCACACAGGGCATGGCCCTGTCTGATCCAGTCCTCAGTCCTTGCTCTCTCCTTACTGGTATATCCCATTAGGAGAAATGACTATGTCCCTACTTAAGTTTTCAGATTTAAAAGGACAGCACAGGGCACAGAGTAAATGGAACTACTAGTTTCACAATGGCAAGTGGCTTAAGTATGAGACTAATTAAGCACTTTCCAGGATAAGCAAAGGTATAAATAAAGGCACAAGAGTTCTAAAGTAGATGATATTTCTGAAGAACATCAAGCATCCCAAAGGGGTTAAAAATAACAGGGGCAGACCTCTGTGGTAGCACAAGGATAGTCACCAAAGGCATCCAGAAATGTGATATAGTTTTCTGATACACTCAACTGCAAAATGCAAGAAGAGTGTGTGGTCATATGAGTGAAATAGATGTGCGACGTCTAACCTACCTGTTCCCAGCTTGCCTACCTGTTTGGAGGAGGCTCCTCCCCTAACAAATGCCTTGTAGGGTTCACATCCAGGGTCTCAGAACACAGTCGATCCCAGGTGGAGCATTACTTGAAAAAATGAATATGATTATCTGTGATAGGGGCAGCTCAGTGAACCCTTCTTCTGCACACATCCATCCTTTTCCCTGACAGATACGGTAATGCAGAGATTTTTTCTTTAGTGTAATCATCAACTCAGACATTCTGACTCTTCTAGGACAGAACTAGCTGAAGGCCTGCTGGGAACCCTCAGTTTCTTTCTATAGAACACCTATCATGTGCCAAGGCCTCTTTCTCAGGTATCAACACTAACATCACAGATAAACCCCAGCCTGTTCCAAAAATCTATCTGATTTTACAAATGCAGAAAACATTACATGCAGTTCCTATTGCATTTTTCAATTTTTTAAATCTCTAAATCAGATCAGCCCATCATAGGTCACTTGCAGGATGTGTACCTCAGTTCCCTGATCTGTAACACAAGAACAGCAATATTTGCCCTACAAAACTAAGGTAAAGATTATACAAGTGAGTACATTGGAAGGGCTTAGCATAGAACCTGTCAAATGTGGATGTTTTGCAGTTTATTCAAATCCTTACTATTCTACTGTCTAGTAGAATGGTGAGGCTATGTGAATGTGATTACCCACTGGCTTATCAAGGTGATATAAACTACAGGCAGGTAGGTTGATAAAAAAGGTCTATTTTTGCCCTTGCTACACAGCCATCAAATAAATGGTTCATTCCCTACTTTGTTAACTATACGGTTTCAATCCACAAACTGACTGAGGAACAGAGTCAAACCAACTTACTGATATCTATATTAAGATCCACTCTAATTATTTTTAAATGGATCAGCAATTGTATTTGGTCTGAACTTTTCTCCTTAGCTTTTATCCCAATAGCTTAAATAGCTATCCTTTGATTACTCTGCTTAAAGTGCATACTGAAATGCAGTATATAATCAAGACTGACCTATGGAATGACACTCAGAGAAAATGAAACAGGAGTAAAAACAGCCACCAAAACATAAGACTATTTATAAACAATCTCCCCAACTCAGAACGATTCTACAAAATAGCTTCTTGCCACTTGCAGGCTTTAATGCCTTGATTAATTATGAAATTATGGTTAATTATGCATTTTATTATACATAACAAATATAAATTACATACCTGATTGTCCATAATTGCATTAAAAATATTATCATTTATCCTTGAATGTGAAAGGCTGCTTTCAGGATGGATAAGACTGTTTGAGGAATAGGGTATGGGTAGAATTAATGTTCCCCACATTAATCATTTATTTTATGAAAATGTGAAGGTCATTCTCTACTCTAAGATGCCTCCTGAATTCCTTCTGCAAGATCTAGCCACTGAATTTCAATATGCAAAGCAGAGGATTATACAACGTGCTCTCCTATTCCCCTAAAGGGACACAGTTTTTATTTAATAAAGATGTTATTCTAAAAAGCTTTCCTGAGGTATTGTCACACACCAGAACTTGTCTTGGAAAGGTGATTATTATTAGCAAGGAGAGATGACTTCTTTGGGTAAAATCGTGACTGTCACTGCATGGGCCTGTGAATTTTCTGAGTCAGTGGCTGATACAGATCACATTGGGAAACGTATAGATACCCTTTATTAAGCAACTTCCTAAAACATTATTTGTATACCTTATCTATTAATATAAGCACTAACCAAGTACAAGGCACTATGCAAAATATTTGTTATGAACTCTTTGTGTTATTTTCCCCTATCCGAGATGAAAATTTCAAACATATGTTTCGCTGAAGACTATGCACGTGGGTAAAACAACTGCCGGCCTCCCAAAGCTACTCTTCCACTATCCATGGATCTTTATTACCAGAGGGCTGAGAATTAGGACCCACAACCTCAAGGTGGAGATTTGGTAAAAGTTTAGCTTGGGCTGGCAAAGCAGAGGGGCAGAGTCTGGTCTCCCACGTTTGGCTCAGTTTCTGATATTCAAGATGGCAAAGCAGTGGACGAAACATTCGGACAAAAAAGAACTGGACTCCATTCTGCCTCCTCTATTGGTGTGACTGTTTCATTACACCCAACCTCACACTCTCATCTGTACATTTTTGACAACAGTCCATACGTATGTTGAGATCAAACGAGCTAATCCTATGTTGAACGCTCAGGGTTCAGAACATCGTTAGCCATCAATACATGTTACCTGTTGTGTTATTGTGCTTCAGCTTTCTGGATTCATTTTGATTACTCTTCTAGATTTCTCCTAATTAATCACTGTGCCCCTTCTATTCCTTTCCCCTTTCACTTTAAATCCATGTAATACCAAAAGGTGAACATGGTTCCCATCTCATTTTATTCCCCAGCCTTGACACCAGTGTCCCCTTCCTTCATGATTCTATTTCTAGTCTCTTCTATTCTATTTTAGTCTTTACAAGACACACACCAAAAATAAACTTCACAACCACCATTCCTGGGTAACTTAAGGAGAGAAACAGAGAAGGAAAGAAGCAGAGATGAGGAGAGAGACTGGCTGATGACACTTAATGCCTCTTAAGAAAAAATGTTCTCCAACCAAGAAGAAATCGAACTCCACATCTTTTTTCCATGCAAATCGGTGCTTCAACCTATGTGTGCTGTGGGACGCCCGTGGACATGCAGAAAAACTGCCCTTTATTCCTTATTTTTTCCCACTTGGAAAGTGAATGGAATTTCCTTTCAATAAAAGCATTCAAAGCAGCAGCAACCAACTCCAAACAGATTGAATTAGAATGAAAATTCACTAATTCAAATTAAGTGGGAGACATAGTGACCTGAATTACTGACAACTCTGGTTTGGAAAGAACATTCTACAAAATAAAAAAGCAGGAATGCCTAAATGATTAAGAGACCATGGTGTGTGATAAGACATTTTTGAATGTAAGGTCCTGTTCTGCCACTTACTGTCTGTGCATCTTAGTAAAGTCACTTAAGCGTCTGAAGTCTGAGTTTCCATATATGTTAAAGAAATACAGCAATAGTTCTAAATCAGATGCTGTATCTAAGGGTTATATGAGCTAATATAAAGCATTACCTTTACACCAGGCCCGGCACAGGGCACGGGCTCCATAATAGGTTACTGCTATGATTAATGACATTATTTTTATTATCTTTATAGTACTACGTATTAAAAGGAATAATTTAAAGAAAATAACTTTTAAAATGCCAAATATTGAATCCTGTGTTTTCTTGGAGAATGGAAAAGAGTAGTTTATAAAGAACTGATAATAACTGAACAATCAATTTGGATTCAACCAATATCTATTGAGCAGCCATAACAAAGCTATGAAAAGGCCCCACAAAAATCAACCGTATCTGAGAAAAGTCATGGAAAAGCAGCCTCCAAGGTTGGGCCACAGGTAGCAAGCTTGGTGTTCAGCCCGTGGTAAATGTCCTGTGATCAGTTACTTAGTGAACAGATGGACACAGCACAGGTGAGGAGAAACACTGAATTTCAAGTTTCTGTGGATGTTTTGCTTGGATCCCTTAATTCACACCGACCCTGTGATCTGAAGAATATTATAAATGAAATTCCATTTTCTTACCAGTTATATAGGAATAATAATATCGGCCTACATAATAGGATGAAAGGAAACAACATTAAGAAACAATCTTGCATCAAGCCTGGTGCATTTTAAGTGCTGTGTGTAACTAGGACTACCACGTGCTGGTTTCCTTCCCATCTCCCCAGCACTGAAATGTCACAGTCATCTGTGATAAACCCTCCAGCCTGTCCTAAACCATCGCCGTGATCTCTGTGTGTCAGTCAGACCTTGGTGCTTCACTGCATTGAAACTTGTCAAACTTGGTACGGATTTTGACCCCAAAGTTTTGTCCTTGTCCTTTGTGTGGTACTTGAGGCACCATCTAGAACTTGTCTGCGTGGGACTCATTTTTCTGGTACTTGTTCCTCCCGAAAAACCAATTAATCTGTTCCAAAGTGTCACTGTATGTAGACTTTAGCGAAGGCATTTCCATTCCTCCCGTTATTTTGCCTGCCTCCCAGGGAAGCTGGAAGACCCAGACTCTATATTACTTATTCTGGGTCTGAACTCATTTATGAAGGTACCAGAAGCACACCTCATGCTCATCTGTAGGTCCTCTTGAGAGGTAGTTTTTACCTCTCTCCTCACCTCTTCATTTCTCACTGTTCCTCCTGCTGCCTTTTAAACAGTGCCCCATCTTATGCATTAATGTTTTATTTTCCAGGCTTTTAAACAACTTTAGAATCCCATTTTATCCACAAAGCTTTCCTAAAGGAAACTCATTAGACAAAATTTCTGTATTTACTCAATATCACCTGAGGGTCCATTTCTTGTTTTCCTAACTCACACTCCAATCATACAATTGCGGCATCCCTCAACTTTCACTGATGCCTCTGGTTCACATGCAATATTGATTCCTTTTGTCTATCAAAACGCTGAGTTAAAAGCCACATACTAGTCAAATTTTCTGTAACTGTGTAAGACAATAGGAATATATTCCTCGACCTTAAGGCCTTGGAGTGCAGTAACTGGTTCAGTTTCCAGAAGTGTACTCTGCAGACAGCCTGCATCTAGCGGTGCTGCATGGGGGTGCAATCCCTTGTTCATGTGCTTGGCTTAGTGCAGCTTTGTTTCCCCAGCACTTTCCATATATCCTGGCTCACAGTAAGGTTCAAAGGCCCTGGATGGAGTACCATTTTCCAGTTTAGTTCTAAGAATACATATGGGCTTCCCATTCTTCAAGCTGAAGGGATTATGGAAGGAGGAGAAAAAGAACAGCAATACTGGTTCTGAATAAAAGCTGGCAGTTGTTGGAGAAGCTTTACATATGCCATTTTATTTAGCCCTAACAACAGAATGGAGGAGGTATTAATATTTTAAAGATGAAAGATGAGGTTCAGAGACATGAAATTACTAAAAATTAAAATGTAAACCAAAGCCTGAGTTTGCAACTTGGTAACTTTATGCTTTTAACCATCACGATGCTATGTTTTTCTCCCAGTTTAATTTATTTTATTTCGCCCCGAAATAGTTAGAGCTACCTTCTGTGCCTTAAACGAGGATCTAGCTCCTTAATCGTTCTAGGCGAGGCTTCCGCACACCTGGCCCGACCCTTCCCTTCCAGGTGCAATTCTTAGTATCCCATTGTACGTTCCATTATCCAAGTAGAATGAATGTGCTAGTTTCTCCCAAATGCCTGTATTCCTTCACTTCCCTGTTTTCTCAGCCTGGTACCCTGTCCTACCTGCTCCTGCCTACCCACATTATTTCTGTTCTGTATACGCTGTTCGTTTGTATAATTCTCTTGGGCTGTTCTCTCCTTCCGGCCTATTCTTATGCCTTCTCTGTGGTACCCAAAATTCTTGGTTTTATTTAGAGACACAAACTGCTTTGTGGTTAAATTGTTAACTCTACCACCTTTTACAAGCTTCTCAAGGACAAAGGTTCTATCTTGTCCTGATATATTCGATGCTCTACGTATTTCTTGGTTAAATAGGCACTAACACTTTTGTAAATGTCTGAAAAAAAAATAAAGTGGAGAATTGGGGAGAGAGAAAGAGAATAACAGAGGGAAGGAGCAGGGAAACAGATAGAAAGGAAGATATTTGGTGGCTCATGTAAAGTCCCTGGTGTTTAATTAAATCTGCTTTACTTTGAGATTAAAATGTATTCAAAGTTCTATACATGCTTTCAAACGCTTTGTATTTGATAACATGTACTCAGTCTCTATCTCTACACCTGGGAGAAATTACACTAACTAATGTAATAATATTTTATCTTCCTAAACATTTATGAACTGCAATATGAGGCAATCACACCAAGTGCTTACAAAAGTACATTATATTTATTCTGGACATCACTTAGAACATCTTGAATGTACAGTCTCATATGCAGAACTACTCTCAAAAGCCCTTCCGTTAGAAGCCCAATATCTGAAAGAGGAAGATAGTTTTATGACCTTCTTCTTCTCCACTGCTGGGGACACACACACACACACACACACACACACACACACACACACACACGGAAAGAGAAAACGCTTCCACATTACACAATAAATCCTCTCTTCAAAGCCTCCACTGCAGACTAGCTCAGGTCTGCAGGAAAGGCTCGGAGCCCCCTTTAGTGAGAGGACTGTCTCAAGTGTGAGGTGATCCCATTATACTCATTGCAATTTCAGGCCTGTGTCCTAAGCCTCCTGCTGACAGAAGGCTACCTCGTCCCATTCCTAATTAAGAGCAAAAAATTCTTCCCAAACCACCTTCATTATTGCACACAGCATGCTTAGCTCTACCAAGTAATACCCTCACATTCTGGAAGAATCAACTGCCTCTTTTAAATCCGAGGTAACCACCCCAGAGTTAATTATGTCAATTAAAACCTCCTTTCCTATATTCAGCAGATGAAGTCCATTTCACTAGAACAGTGAGGCTACGGGAAAAAGAAACCTTGCTTACAAGGAAAGGTAATTACAGAGATCATGTCTGCCTTACACACACAAACACACACACACACACACACACACACACACACACACACAAATAAATTAAAAAAGGGAGGAAAATCCTGCCCACTCAAAAGAAAAGGATTATATTCTTATCTTCAACGAAGTTGCTCAGATTGTAATATAACAACCACTGTTAATTCCTATCATTGGGCTGGAAGCCCTGTATCAGTTTTAATGTTCTTACTTTGTTTTATTTGTATCTTGTTATTCTTTTTTTAATATTCTCTTTAAAATAAAATTTAAAAAAAAGAAAAGGATCATGTGAACCTTCTCAATGAAGTAGACGCTTGAAAATTTTTTTGAAACAATGAAACGAGTAAAAAGTAGCCTTATTTGTTTCCCTTGGAAAATAATGTAGCTTGAAAGAAGAGGGAATGTTAAAAATTCTTTGGTGGCAAAATCTTATGTTAGAAACCAGTCTCCTTAGATAAGCAGCCATGTGAGCGGACAAGTCTGTTCTCTGAAAACAACATGCAGGAAACCTGAATTATAATATTCCTAAGGCTGCTTTCTGCTTTGACACGTAGTGAGGGCCACATGTCACGTCTACCTGCTCTGACCCTGGCAAGAAACTACTAGCTGATTCACTTGATTTCACCTAATACACTCCAGCATCACCAAATGCCTAAGGCACAGAAATCATATCCAAGCAAAATGTCAGCAGGAAACAAATATTAAGGTGCTTCTAATCTGAGGCCCTAAAATGGAATTTTATTCACCCTTTTCACTGCTTCAGTACAGACCTTAGCTTAAAACCCAATGACTGTGTCCTCCCCACATTCATATGTTGAGATCTAATTCCCTGTTCAATGGTTTCAGGAGGCAGAGCCCTTGGGAAGTGACTGGGGCCTAAGGGTGGCGCTCTCATGGGTGAGCTTCATGACCTGTATGAGACCCAGAGGCCTCCCTTCCACCAGGTAAGGTTGCATAGGAGGAGGGTGGCCGCCTGCGGCAGGAAGCAGACCTACACCAGACTCCGAGACTGGCGGCTCCTTGATCTTGGAGTTCCTGGTCTATAAACCTGTGAGAGAAGTGTGTGTACCTAGTTTAGGCTGTAATAACATTCCACAGTAAGACAGCTCCATACTGTATTTTTCAATTAGGTGGTTCTCAAAATAGGGCTCCAGATCAGCAGCAGCACCTGAAAACTTAGGAAGAACTGCAAATTCTTCTTCCTCATCTCATCCACACCTACCGACTCTGAAAGGACCCACAGTGGGTGGAGCTCAGCAGTCTGCTCTAGTAAGACTGCCAGGTGATTCTGGCGTGTGCTGAAATTTGACAATACTGCGAAGTCTCTTGGAGGTATCTTCTTGCCTCTACTCCTGCTCATCTCTAGTACAATCTCCACACTGCCACTAAGCAAGTTTCTCTAAAATCTCACATGATCCTTGCTCACTCCCCCTTTGGGACACTGGTACTCTGTGCTTGCCCTTCGGCAAATAGGATCCAAACGACTGAGGTGCCAAGCCCAAGGTTCTTACCATCTGGCCTCAGCTGAACCCAGGCCCGAACCCCAGTCGACCACCTGGGTGACTCTCCTTGAAAGAGAAGCAATTGGTTCCATTTTGGCTGAGCCTGACCCTGTTTCCATGTATTGATACGTACAGAGCTGGCTGGGACTTTTCCGTATCCCTTCCATTGGCTTTAAGCAATGCATATGGGTCCAGCCCGTGTACTGATGGTAATATTTGGAATTTCCCCGGACTTCCCTGTTGCTCCCTGGCGTGAGCTGGGATGAGATGGGATGTGTGAGCCAATGCTGCATGCTGTTGGCTGGGGTGGAGCCTTGGGAATAGAGGTTAAGACTTTCTTGGGCTTTAAAGATTACTCATCAGAGCTGAAGCACTAACCCCAAAACATTAGAAACTATCTCAGTTGTGTTATTCAGATTACTCTTTCTGCATATCCTTCTGTGTACGGCAGGGGTGATTTCAGGCCTCCTACCTAGCAGAGCTCATGGCACTCACCTATTTCCTGCCACTCTCACAGCCACTCATCCTCAAGCCACTCCCGTCTTCAAGAACGAATAAAACCTAGGTTGGGCCCTGGGTCCAAGCCTTTGCTGCAGAGAGCCGTCAGCCTGGCTGGACTTAGGGGCCCTTGGCTCCCTAACTACAATATGCTTTATTCTCACCATGGGTTGCACTGGAAGTGGTAGATTAGAACTAACTCGCTAGAATTCCAGTAACTTTTCATGGGATTATAAATATATACTTCCTGGGCCGTGAGGAGGACTGGGAAGGACTCTCTATACCCTCAAGAGGCTGATGAACTTCAGCCTCTCTGCCCAGCAATCAGTTAACAAGCTACAGTGGCTTGTTTACATGCTCCGAGGAGCTCCCGTGTTCTCGGGGTGGCTTCGTCCTGCACGTATAACAGCTTTTCCAGCTTCAGCCGTTCCCAACAATTCTGCACATTTGAATTGTCCTGTTATATGGCTGTCTGTCTACCTGCTCTTTCCCTCACTAGCTTGAGTACTTTAGAGTTGGGAAGGGCGCCTGGACGAATTATGCTGACTTCACAGACTTAGTTGGGAATCATGACTAAACAAATGCACTGACTTTTGAGTATCTCAGACCTCCAGCGCCGCCATGCTAGTAATGCACTTCAGTTACCTCTGTTTTATAGACTGAAAAAAAGCTAACGTTTAGAGAAGTTAACTTTTCTAGCTAGTAAAAGGCAAAGCTGATTTAAGCATAGGACATTCAGGCTCTGAATCTGGTATTTCCTCAAGCAAATCACCGTGTTTTTCCAAATAAAGGTTGGGTGACTAAAAGACAGCTGTGTCTGTCTTGTGTTTTCACATTTCTCTTACTCTAGTTTCCATTGTGTGAAGTAAAAACAAAGCCCTGGATTATGGTTAATTTTGTAGGGCTAGACATTGAATATATTGAGGACAGGCAGTTCTTGGCCTGTTTACCTGTGAAAAGCTTGGCTCACCTATATATCACAATAGTCATGTCGATATAGGGGAAAGAAACTCCCAACCTGAAAGATGTCTGGGATGAGTTTGTGTTCTCTAAATTCAAAGAATGAATTTTAAGAACAATGGAGGTTTAAGGGCAGAATATATTTATTGAGGGAAAGAAAGCTGCTGTCCAAGAGAGGGACGGAAGGGGGCCCAAAGGGGGTGCCCAGGGAACCTGTCTTTTCCAGGAATTTTTATAGAGCAAAATCACAAGGTGAGGTAGGAAGGTGGAAAACATGGGAACTTGCTAGGTGGGCATGAGATGGGACAAAACCATGATCAGCCAATAAGATTACAAGTATAGTTTTAAATTGATTAAATAGGGATCAGATGAGGAAACAGTCAGGTAGCAGGCGGGTCTGAATGCAGAACAGGGGCCTTTCTTTCCTGTAGGTGGTTGAGTCAGTGACTCTTTGGGGCTTTTTCAAGGTGATTGATACTTATCTAGAATATCAATCCCCGATGTCCGTCCCGAGGGAAGTGTGTGGGTGCATTTGTTTCATCTTTTGTCTTGAGGTCTGGCCCACAGCGGAAGTGCCTGTCTCGCCCACAGTTCCAAGGTATCTTGTCTTCCATACTGGCTCCTTCAAGGGCCTAGCCCTGTCTGACTGCCTATGATATTTCTAGTATTTCTATCTACTCAGTTACCTACAACAATATTACTTATAGCAATTAGTTATTCTGACTACTTTTAGCATTAGTGTAAATGTTTCCAACCATAGTAATTATCAGCTGGGCTCTTTGTGTTTGATTATGCGGCCTCACAGGCCTACTTCCTTTCTGATGACACAGACAATGCTCTTAAAAATGTATTGGACTGTTTGCTATAGAAATGGTGTCAATTCTCATTAAAATGTTTTGAATGAATAAGGATATGATGCTGACCACAAAAATCTCTTTCCTCCATGATTATTTAATTCTGGTTTAGATGTGCCAGTCAAAATTCCTAAAGAGGATGGTTGAAAACTGAATGTTTCTGTTTGTAACTAGATACGCACATTCTGTTTTTACCATTTGTACCCTTGTTTGGTGCAGTTAAACCATCACGTCAGTTATTATTACCATCAAATTTGTTTTACTTTAGCTTCTTAAATTAATAAACACTAAGGAAGAGTTTAATTAGCTAAAACCTAAATTGTCGTAATTAATTTACGAGTTACATTACAATACCTTGTAAAACATTTACGCTGCAGTAAATGGAGTACCCACTTTCCAGAGACCATGTGGCAGAGCTAATTTATTATGCAACTAAATATTTAATTACCACTCTTAGTAAATCCAAAGGTATTCAGTTGAAATTAAATTACATTACTTGCAACAAAATGCTTATCATTCATCTGAAATTATAAAAACTTACCAAATAAATCATTAAAATACAAACATTTTTAAGTATTTCTGAAACATTCTTAGAAAAGCTATCACAGATAAATGGAACTATTGTAAATTAGCACAATTTATGACAAGGTCAAATGGTCAAAATTTTTATACCTTATGACTAATTTTCAGATGGGTATAGAATTTTCAATACAGGTGATGAAAATTGGGCCAGGGATGTAGCTCAGTGGCATAAGCACCTGCCTGGCAAGTGCAAAGTTCTGAGTTTGATTCCCAGTACCAAAAAAAAAAAAAAAAAATCCTAAAACAACAAAGAGTGAGGATGCTGAAAAATAGAAAAGCAGTGGTGACAGTTGCTCAATACTGTGCATGTGTCAAATGCACATTCCATATGTATTTACCACACTAAAAAAGACTACATTCGGGTGTGATTACTGAGTGGTACTTTGTCTCACTCCAGACACTAGGATATGTAATAGTTCACCTTAAACTCAGTTGGGTCTGCATCCTGCCTTGCATTTGTCTACTTAGTTATAGATGGGTTCAAAAGCACTGTAACTTCCCAACCAGCTCACTTTCTGTTTTTAATGTGTGAGATGACATACTCCACAAACACTTGCTACTCACTGACCTGATAATGAAAATCATGCTGTTGCAGTTGTTCCTGCACTGCCCTCCCCATGCACTACTGAAAACCCTCCTGAGCTCCTCGTAGACATGGTCACCTTCACACTCAGTGTCCTGGCATTGTACAGTATCTACTTAATGCATAAATGTGTACATTTTGAGATTATTTCTTCAAGTTACTTGAAATAAATTGTCTAATTCTTGTAAAGAAAGTAGAAACATTTCAGAAAGACAGGCTCTGTCCATGATCAAACTGTATAAGTTATAAGTAGGTACAATTAGGAAAAGAGGCAGTGCACAATCAAGAACATGCATGTTAATTGGAAATGCAAAGCAGGCTATTTTTTGCTATTTGAATGTTCTCACATCCTTAGAACATTCTCTAACAGCACAGAAGCATGAAAAAGTGTCTCTATCACTGAACAACAACAACAACAAAAAAACCAATTATGATGGATATCATTTCCTTTCCAAAAGCAGAGCTGGTGCTTTGGGAGACAGAAGTTCATTATACTAATTAGAGGCCCTTGCCCTGCCTCCTCAGAGAATGTCCTCCTGGGTGGATAGGAACGCACATACTCTTCCATAGATGATTTTCAAGTTAAATGACTCAACAATCAAAAATCAGTAATCTAAGCATCTCTGGTGAGATCAGCTACTTAAATCAGAGTTGCCTTCCAAACCTCAGGACTGCTGCACTAGGGCATAAACGTGCTTGCCCAGTGCACAGATGCTGTGGAGCACATAAAATGTTCAAAGTGGTCTCCTGTAAGCCTAGGTTAGAGTGAGGCTATGGTCCCATGGTTCATCTGTTGCGGGGTTCCATAGAATTATACTCCTCCCAAATTTCCTTCATGTGTCCTGCTACATTATATTCCCATTCAAGCTGCAGATAACTCCCACATATCACAAATAGTAACTTATTGTCCTAACCACCCTGTGAGACAAGCGCTGTTCACCTCATTTCATAAACTGAAACACATGAAGTTTAAGTAACTTGCTCAAGGTCTGATAAATAGTTGAGTGGCAGGGGCCAAGCGTGGTGGCATGGTGGTGCACACCTGTAATACTAGCACTTGGGAGCCTGAGGCAGGAGGATTGTTGGGAGTTCCAAACCAGCCCAGGCTACAAAGTGAGCTCAAGGCCAGCCTGAACTGTATAGTGAGACCCTGTCTCAAAAAGACAAAAAAGAAGAAAATAGTGAATGGCAGTGTTGGGGTTTGAACCCAGGAAATCTGATCCAGAGACTATTTTCTTGAATAGTCTACTCTTCTGGCTCAATATATATTTAAGAGAAGTATTAAAGATAAGAACAATAAGTTTAGGGCTTTTTTTGTTCTAGACAGAATCTATGGATGTCCTGTGTACTATCTAACTGTATAATCAGATAGGCGTGTTTTGTTCTAAGGTGGGAAAGTAGAATGCTGTGAGTTAGGCATATACCAGGTGGTATGTGATCAGGGATGGTTACACAATACTAAAGTTCAGCAAAAAATCATAGAGGCCCTGGTGAAGAAATACGCAGGAAAGGTAAAGCAGCACAGAGCTTGCTAAGAGCTTGCTTTGATTCGGCATATGGGGCTAGGCTATGCTAATACCTGTCCAGAGTAGGGGCCCTGGCTTACCCTCTCTGCATCCCTTACAAACTTCAGCACACTAGTAGTGGAAGTAAGTGCAAGGAAAGCTTTGTTCAGTACCAAGGAGCAAACGAATGCTGATTGACTTTAAAGGACACAGATAACTCATTTATTTGAATTTTGTTTTCTCAGGGTCAACCAGGAACCATGGGGAAAAATTTGACTTTGAAATTGTATAGGACAGTCACCTAAGTGAACTATAAGAAACTGGGATATGAAAAAAAAGACATTTTGAAATCCATTCCTATGTGTTTTCTAAAAGGCACAATATAGTTCATAACTGCCAGCAGGCAGCATTCTCCAGGTACACCTGATCTTGGTTTTCTCAGGATGTTACCTGTTAAAATGACTGATAGTATAAGAAATTCTTACTTGTGTATTACACAGACCATTTCCATAAAGTTCTTATAAATTCTAGAGATATATGCAGAACAAAAAAATCAACTTGAATAAAATAATGGATCATATTTGAATTGAACATAGTATTAAAAATGTTACATTTGAAGAGTTAAGACAATGGTATATGCTGAGAAAGAGGCAAAAAGTCCTGTAACACCTCATGTCCTTTATAAATTGAATCTGAGCATATTCGAAATGGTTATGACAATGAAATAAATTAGTTATTGAATGAAAATGAAAAAAAAGAAATAGACTAGTGAAGATATTTAGCACAAAAACCTTGAAACTGTGCATCCTAGAGCAGAAGTAATAAAGATGGTTATTCTAAGAAATAGATCTGAAGTGGCTCCATTCAATTCACAGCAGGAACATCGAATGTAGCAATTAATGCAACCACTGGTGTGGAATTGTTTTCCAAATGCTGGCCTGTGGTATGACATTTTCCCTCTTTTTAATAGAATGAAAGTTCTGAAGTCATGGTGAAGTCAGACTGATTATTGCCTGAACACATCAGATTATTGTTATCATGATCCAAAAATATGCATATAACCAACAATACTCAGAGTGAAATCTAGCAGCTGCTATTTACCAAGGACTGCAAGCATAGGTGCTTAAAACTTCCTGAGATTTTATCATAGGAAATAAATGCAGGGGCCTCTATCTCAGTGGTTCATGAAGCCAGGGAGGCTGATGGGATGGAATTAGAACATGAGTTCAAATCCCCAAAACTTGGCCAGAAACACTCAAGAGGTATTGGGCAGATTTTTTCAGTCCTCATATTCCCAAGCGATTCACTTTATTTACTTGAAAAACATGGGAATGGTATAGCACTATGATTGAGAATATGTGTTCTAGCCTATCTTGGCTAGGTCCAAATCCTAGCTTTAGAATATGCTAACTGGGTATCACTGGGCATATTAAGTGACCCTGTTGTGCCTCACTGTAAAAATGTGGATATGATGGTACCTAGCACACAGGGTCATTGCAAGGACTTGATGTGTTAGAAGATGTAAAAGAAGAAAGAGTGGCCCATAGCCACATGTGTTTATTACTGTTACTGTCATTATCTATGAAAGGGAGATCTTTCTAGGTCTAAAATTGAACGCAACATGGTGTATGATTCTTTGCTCTTTTTTTTTTCCCATCAAGACTTGAAATGAAGCTACAAAGGCAGTGTAATGCATTTACCAGCTGGGAGATGAGCACCTTGAGTCATTCAGCACATATCACTTCCCATAAAATGAGAGCTGATATGCCTGAGTGACATTCACAAAACACAGAGGCTCACTCAAAAATGTGTGGTGTATTTGGGGGTTGGGGTGATGCTGCAGGACAAGCAGAGGGAGTTATAAGAATGACCTAGAAAATTATTTAAAAGGAAATAGAAACCTAAATCTCCCTCAGTCAGTGTACTAACAATTTTCAGTTGTTAAGGAAAGATGTCCCCAGTCATTTTTCCCCTTCTAACCAGTAAGAGATACAATTATATACTCTTCCTTCTATAAAACCAGCATGGGAGGCCGAGTCCATTCTGAGCCCAAGGGAGTAGTAGAGGAAGTGGCATCATTAAGGAAACAATTGCCAAAAACTACTTTGCATCTTTCCTAGAATTAGATTGAGTGATGAAATAGCAGGAGGGAGGAAGATGGGGAGGAGGGAGGAAGGAAGGAAGAGAGAAAGGAAGGAAGGAAGGAAGGAAGGAAGGAAGGAAGGAAGGAAGGAAGGAAGGAAGGGAGGGAGGGAAGTTAGAAAGGATAGAAGGAAAACATCAAAGGTACAGAACACTAGATATTTTACATGCAGATTTGAACTCAATCTGAGGCAGCACAGTCAGAAGTATGAGCAAGCCTGGGCAATGTAATGACTTAGTAAGACCTTGTCTCAAAATTTAAAATAATAAAATGGCTGGGATATAAGTTTAGGGTGAAATCCCTCTAATGTTTTCAGCCCTGAATTGAAAAATATATATATAAAGATGGTTGCCAGATCTTCAGCACATGAATAATCAAGGAGGTGCAGGAATGTGCACAAATTCACCTAACCAGCAAGAAGCTGGGTAACAGTCGAGCTTGGCTAAGTCTTCCGCTGCCACACTGCTCTGTGCTGTCCCATCCAGAGGAGTCAGAAATGAGTGAAGGACAAAGGGCACTAAAGGTGACAGAGATCCTATAAATGGGAGCTAGAAAACAAAGGAAGCAAACACCATCTTGTTCTCATGCTCTTCATACCTCCTCAAGTGCCACCCTCCCAATCCGCACCGCTGTTTGCTCTCCCCTCCCCGTGCTGGATAATCACCAAAGTTTCCATGTCAGTGATACAGGCTTATGATACCAACCAAGGGAAAAATACAATGACCTGGCCCACCTACTTTTTTTTTTTTAACCTCCTCCTTCTGACAGCATGAATTTTGTCATATCTGCTACAAACCCTGGGAAAACATCTGAAGCCCTGATCACGGTACAGTCTTTTTCCCAAACTCAATTTTGAGGAACTGTGGAATGATAGAGAATAAATCAATTCTATTTACAAATCCCAGTGACCTTCAGTAACAATAGGGATGGGAGGGAAGATCAGTGTACCATGAGTTACTTTTTAAAATTTTATCAAGTTTGTTGGGTGAATAGTTAACATTCACTTCTATTGCTTGGGAGGCTAGACAACAAAATATGAAGAAAAGCAAAGTGATTCTCCAAAGCAAAACAGCAACATAACACAATAACCTCGGTAGACGACTTAAACATGAGAAATGTATTTCCTACGGCTTTGGCGCCTAGGGAGTCCCCATCAAAGTTCTGGCCAGATTTTGTTTCAGTTCAATTCTCCCTTCTTGGCTTGCACCTTTTTCAGAAGTGGGGAGAGACAGTGAGAGGAGGGAAGGAGAGAGGAGAAAGACCGGGTGGGATGGGGGGAACAGACAGAATCTCTTTCTCTTTACAAAGCTACCGATCTCACTGACTGGGACTGCATCGTTATGACCTCACTTTACCTAAATGACTTTCTAAAAGACTCATCTCCAAGTATAGGCATGTTGGAGAGTAGAGCTTCAACACAGAACTTTGGGGAGGTCATAATTCAGTCCACAGCTATTGGGCCAGGGAGGCTCTAGTATTTCCTGATGAGAGGGTAGAGGAACAAGCATTTCATGCTCAAACACTAAGCCTTCAATCTTCTGACGTGAGAAGGAGTAGCTGGAAATCTTACGTTTTGGCATGTGCTGTGGTTGGCTGGAGAGGACTATTACTCTGCGGGCTCTGTCCGTTCCACTCAGTGCGAGTGGCGTACGCAGTGAACAAAGAGGAGAGAAGACCCTCAAAAACAATACTACAAAATTTTCTTTCTTTGAAGAAAAATATCGGTTAAAAAAGAACCTGAGTTCTTGCCCACTTTGAGCATGGGTAGGGTCTCCATTATGTTCTTCTTACTAATGTTCAAGGAAATCCGATGACTTTTGTCTATATTCACTTAATGGAAACTTTCCTCATCTGTCCTATCATGAGCCATTATGTGAAAAGTACAAAGAGAAGCACAAACCCTTCAAGCACTCTGCAGTCTTGTAGTAAGTCGGAACCTAGGTGTGGTAGAGCTAGATGAAATCTGGTTAAGAACTCAGGTCCAGACATATTAACAGACATGGCCCAGGAGATAAGAGCGCTGTGACCGAAACCAGTCAACACCCAGGCCTGTCCAGCTCTGATTCAGTTTGAATTCCTGCACTGGATGTGGCTCAGGGTGATCCATCCAGGCAAATCATCCAACCAGGGTTCACTGAGGCCCTTCTAGGTGAAGTGTCCTGAATGAATGGGGCAGAATTATAACAGTTTGATAACTTAATTAAAGGTTATAGTCTCAGCACCACAGGAGACTGATATAGGAAGACTGCAAGTTCAAGCCCAGCCAGGCCAACTTGGCAATAAATACCCTGTCTCAAAATAAAAAATACAGAAAGGGCTGGGGAAATAGTTTAGCGTAAACTCACCTAGCTGGATTTAAGAAATTCTCCTTTCCTCATTATCGCTGAGAGTAATATCACCAAAGATAAAGCCATTCTACGGTTATCATAAGTGGAAAAAGAACTAGAAACAAAACACTTCACAAGTAAAGATGTGTAAAGTAAATTGAAGTGAGACTATCTAGGTATCTGGTTTCTGAAGGACCCCTATTGGGAAACGAGGTTTTGCTTGGAGACTACATCAGATCCCTGGCCAATTCAAGAAAGGTATAACAGTATATGTCTGAGTGTTTAGGGTCCCAGGCTGTAGATTCAGTAGTATCTGGCTCTGCATTATTACCACCACTTATGGTCTGGTTAAGTCCCTTAACATCTTATCCCTCAGTTTCTTCATCTGTTAAATGGGGCTTCCAGAAGGCTGCTGAGAGAAGTCAGTGAGCTGACACAGTAAGTGCCCACCGCAGCACTTGAGCAAACTGCTCAAACTCATTTCCACAAGTAGTAACACTGCAGTTTGAAGTTGGCTTTGTGGCCTGTTCTCTCGCCATCTAGTCCACTCTCTCCCTGCTCCTTTTGTCCCTTCCTCCAGTTTTTTCTTATTCTTCTGTGTCTGCTTCCTGACTGAGGAGCGTGCCTTGTGATCAGTCAGGGTGGGCAGCAGCGTGAAAGGTGGAGGGGTTCAGAACAGCTGCTACTCTCTCTTCTGCTGTTTAATCGCCCAGGCGGCAGGGGAGAGCTGCAGGGCTGCCCTTAGCAAAGACAAACCCTGTCCTCTTGTCACCACAGTTAGGCTGACACTGCTGCTGAGTCATGCTGCTGCTCACAATCCAGGAGCTTTCTGAGGCTCACAGCGCTCTTTGAAATAGACTTCAGAGGACAACTGTCCATTCTAACCTCCAGCTCAGACCATTCTTCCATCTACCATGCAGCAAAAGGAGGCACTGGAGAAAGCCATCATTCACCAAGGATTGGTAAATCATCACCATAAGGACATATCTTCTTTTTTTTTTTTTGCGGTACTGAGGATCGAACTCAGGACCCTGCGCTTGCTAGGCAGGTGCTTATTCCACTGAGCTATATCCCCAGCAAGGACATATCTTCTTATACCTAAGCTAAATTTCAGATTTTATTTTTAAATTCATCTTTATAATGTATAGAAAAAATAACCTAATATTTAACATACATCTTTTTTACAGAACACATATAATACATAGATATACACAAATATCACAAGTACAGTGGTACCCTGGTTCACAAACTTAATTCTTTCCATGATTCTGGTCACAAAATGTACTGGTCAAGAACCAAATGAAATTTCCCCCTAAGGTCAACATTGAACCAACCATTGAATCTGATTTTGTTCTCATCCAGCTCAGTCTGTGACTAGAATTATGGAAAGAATCAATTCTGCAAACAGAGTTACCATTGTGTATATGTATATATATATATATATATATATATATATATATATATATATCCACAGAATATTTTTATCAACTGATGAAGAGTTTGAGTTCTGGAACACACATGAGGCCCAGCTCCAAACACCAACTGGTGACATGATATCTCTCTAAAAATTAATGGTCATGATCTATCTTAGAAATGTTCTCTGTATTAGCACAGTTCACAGCTCAGACAAAAACTTCAATTATTACTAACTACTATTGCTCTTTAGACATATAAATATATAGCGTTAGCCTAGCAGGCTTCTTAAGCTATTTCTGATTCTAAGAAATGCTAGTAAGAGTATGCTTTTAATTTATTTCTTCTATGGCATTACTTTTCATTTTCTCACTATTTATTTACCTTCCTTTACTCAGAAAAGTACAACTGAGTTTAATTAGTATAGGTAAAAATGTATGAGATATTTTAGGACTAACTATTACGATTGTCTATGCAATGCATTATTATTATTATTATTTGGGAATAAAAATAATTTCATGGCAAGTATAACCTTTTAAGGACTTTATATTGATTCATTTTTTGTCTTTAGAGACAATTTTCTGAGCATTATACCATGCTTCATTAATTCTAAAGATGAATTTTTTTTTACATTTGAATATCTCTGAATCTTATAATTAGCAATGTGTTACAGTTTTGTTAACTATCTTTTTTCATAGTAATACATAAAATAATAGTGCATCTTATTTTTGTGAAATTTAGAGTTTGTGCAATAGGGTTTTAAAGACAATCACAGGCCAGACATCCTCTTATGCCCTAGAAACATGGTAACCAATACTGAACAGTCCTTCATTTCAGAGACTCCAATGAAGATGACAGAAAAATGAAAATTACAGCTCATGGACAAATCACTGTGGTGACTGGTGAAGACCACTCCTGAACTGAAGTTGCTAACTGTGGTGCTGTTGCCTGTGGTTAGAGCACAGTTAAAGGAGGGTACAGCTAGTTTAGTTAGCTGAGCAAGTTAAGCAAAATCCTAGAAGCTACAGAAAGCACGGGCCACTTATGGATCTGAATGTAGTTCAGAATACTGGGTTGAGAGTGATTATAGCACAGAAGCAAGGTATGACCGTGGAGGGAGGAAGGCAGAGGCCATGTTATGATGGCTCTTTGAGACTACAGTAAGGGGTTTAGACCTTATCCTGCAGATACTGTGGATCTACGGAAACACAGATGTTACTTTCATTTAAAAGATGAGAACACCAAGGCCAGAGAAGTGAAATGACTGTCTCCGGACTGGACAGCAAGCAGTAAGACTAGTTTAATTCCTTCCTCTACGTCCTCACTCTACACCTAATATCCTTCATGCTATTCCAGGATTCCCCAGAGCATAATTCGCTCTGCATCACACTGTGGGCAAATGCATCCCTCGGTTACCCTTCATATTAGTTTATGTAGAATTGATGTCTTAGGGTTATTTGGGGAAGAAAGCAGATCTAGTATATTGCTTCTTGGAAAAATTCTCCAAGATAAATATGGCCTAAGGTCAGGATATGTGCGCTCAGTTACGTCACTCACTGACTATGTCATTGCTGAGTCACACACAGTGGTACCTGTTACATGACGGGCACTGATACTAGCTTTTTCTAAGGGAGTCATACATGCACTTTTCATTGTCTGTACTTTAAAAGACAAATAAATAAACATAAAAATTCAAATAGAAAACAAAGAAACAAAATATCTATTACTGATTGGGGAGTAAAGGTTTATAAGTTTAAGTACTTTTAATACTCTTACATATTATTACAATACCAGACATTCCCTATCAGTTTACTTACAGCTTCTTCAGCTGGCATTTAGAGTAATAAAATCTGTAGACTGACTAAATTAAGCAATTAAGTTGAAATGTGACAACAAGCATAAACATAAAATATTAACTTCTGGATTAATTGCACAGGGTCAAAAAAAGATAAGAGGATTCATCATTTGAATGGAGGTGTCCTAGTGCAGTCAAACACTGCTTCATTTTATCACTTCTAAAATAATTTTGTTCACAGAAGTTTTTGGTCTGAACAAACTGTCTTTATAATGAAAGGATAACAAAGAAACTTCTGCTTTTCATTTAGAAAAATAGGAATGTGAATCACCTAACATCTTTGGCATTCTAAAAAGAAAGCACATCTATAATTACCAAAACTTTAGGTCCTTTTGCATGAAAGACATCATTGGCTTCCATAGGAATAATGCATGGAGTACAAACGGCAGGATTTAGGCAATAACAGAATGCCAATTACAAGATATTTGAAGGAAATAAGAGACACCAGTACAATAGCTTGCAACATTTACCCAAGTAGAAAGGACAAAGAATGTAAAATCTTTAACCTCAGGACAGACAACTGTCTATTCAAAATGGTTTAAGTATAGTCTTACCTGGAACAAGGTGGTTGAATTACACAACCAAATACTTTGATTGTGTAAACCTCATGATTTTGGAGTTTTAGGATAAAAGCGAGGGACAAGATAAATACAAATGGTTAATCTTTTTTAGACAAGGCCAGGTTATGGGATCCAGGAGAATTATGAGTGAATGGAAGAGAATATTACAGATCCAAGAAGACAGTTTTGAAATAGTTGCACCTATAAAATAGCTTGGCCTGACTTGTGTTCAAATTCCAACACTGACAGTTACTACTGTCTGTGAAACTGGCCTCGCTACTCTTCTCTGTAGGATTCAAGAAAAATAACATACTTAATGGGGCTGCTGTGGAGATTAAATTAAATTTTATATATTAAGCAACTAGCACATAATGTGTATAAGCAGAAGCTATTGTTAATATTATTATTGTGATCATTATGATGGACATAATGCAATGCTTTTGTGTTCTGCTGGCATTCATTGAGCCAGAACAGTAGACCAGCCCACCAGAAATAAGACAAACTGTGTAATGAGAATGTTATGTATAAAACAGAGAATGTTATGTAGGCTTGCATATTACCAATTAGTTTCACAATGGACCTTACCCTTAGGCAAAGTACTTCACAGACCATACCTGAGTATTAAAATGGGACCAAAGTGCCCTGATGGGTACAGGTTGTATTATCAGGAGGTGGAGGTCAGTGCTGATAGAGGGTACTAAAGTTCCAATCAGTTTCAATCATACAGATTTATCTCTCAGTTGCTAACACATACTCTGAAATTATCAATAGTTATTTTAACTCACTAGTAATTTTCTAAATAAAACTCAATAATAAATTTATTTTCTACATCTTCCTCCATTTGGTGATAAACCATTACAGCATTTCATACCCCCTTACCATGTGTGCAACTATCTCATCTCTAATGTTATAGGAATAATTTAAATGACTTAATTCAGCTTGCAGTACTGTTATCTGACTCCACAAAGTATATTGCTGAATTCTTACACATAAATATTAATTCTCAGTAGTAGGCTTAAATAAGCCATGTGATAGAATTGGTACACAGAATAAATTATTTCCACTCGCTAAGCATTGATGGAGTGCCTACATTTTTCAAAGTAGCACACCTTTTATTTTATTCTGAAACTATGTGAATACAAATTCCAAGGAAAAAAAGAAGAAAAATGCTATTTTTGTTATCAGCACCTTTTCATTCCATGAAAAAAATGCTATTTTTACACTGGTTATCAGTTACTGTCCAAAATTAACTCCTCCCAACAGTCTGGGCTACCACAGGACATTGTAGTTAATTTTTTCCTTCAGTCTTTATCGCTCTGAGAGTGAACCTTCAGTTCTCCAAAGAAGATTTCCTGATGTAAATATACTTTACTCTCTAAGTAAAATACACACTTAAAACTCCTTAACCTCACATTTTGTTTCTGATGACTTATTCTAAGCATTAGCTTTCACATAAATGAAGAGAGGTACTAGAGGCTCCTTACCAGCTTCTTCCCACACTCAAGGAGCAGAAGCCTGTGTCCCTCTCGGGTTAGTACCCTTTCACATCCTACACCCTGAATTTCATCCAGCTGCTGCTTCCCAGAGTGGAGCCCAAGTCTGAATTATGTGGCATTGGTACAGTCAACTTTTCTTTGCATACTAATTTAGTATAAAGCATTATTTTCCAGTAGCTTCCAGAGCCATTGTGGTCCCTGCCAGTCCTCTTGTCCACACAACCTATAATTTGTACCGTACTAAGCACTTTTTCAAAACATTTGTTCTGACACAAGATATATTTGGAGGTCTTAAAATTTCCTTGAGATGCAAACTACAAAGAACTCAATCTATCTGAGCAGCTGGAACATGGTAAGTTTACAATCATTTCATTTTGACACATAGAAGGGAAGGGACCAATTCTATTCCCACCCACTCCTCCCCCTCTTTCACCAAAAATGCCATTAAATACCAAGTCAGTTATCATTCCGCAACTATAGGATCTGGATATTCTGAAAGACCAGAGCCCTAGTCAGGGCTCTAGTGATATTTTCTCTTTTCACACTGTAGACAATCAGATCTTAACTCATCATGAGATTTATGTGGATTTCATCAACATTGCCACTCTGAAGGAATGGACAGCAGGTTAAAGTGAAGGCATCTTCGTAGTTAGGAGAAAGGACTTGTCAAGGAATTAAGAGCCAACTCAGAGTCACTCTTGTAAGTACACATAGAACAGAATGGAGTCTGGGCTAAAGATTACACCCTCTGAGGAATATAAAAAAATCTGAGTTTCATAATATTTTGTTACATTTGAAAGTTTCTACAACACCTATCCAATTAGATACTGATTTCCTGAACATGAACACGTGGCTAGTGCTTTAGAAAGCTATGGAAAAATAAAAGATATAAATTATCATCTTATGTTATAGCCAAGCTCACCATATACCTCAAAACTTACAGGCCATTTTAATTTTTGTTAGAAGAATAAAGCTAACAAGGTAAATCAACACAAAGGTTCTCTGGAAAAATCTGGTTGTGTTGAATAAAAGAAGTGGAAAACATCCCCAAAGTAGGTAAGGCTGCACAAGTATAATCATTGCTTATTATAAACACTTTTTATATGCTTATTTTGATTTGAAAAAAAATATTAAGTGCTCCCCTGAGGTCTGGTCAGTGGTACTGAAAGTCTCAGCTATGTGCTTCCAGAACACAGGCTAGAACCCATGCATTAGAGAAAGGCTCAGGCATTACTAGTGTCCCTTTAGAACCAAAGATCACAGTAATAAAAATAATGCAGTACAGCAACAAGTTTAGTCAAGAGCTCCCTGAAAAATTACAGCTGCTTAAATGCTTTCATCCTATGTAATCTACAGGAATATTAGGTCTCTGTGGAAACAGTCTATCAGTTGACGATTCCACCAAATATTCAGAGGAGCCAATAATCCTGGTTAACCCTAAATACTCCTCTCCGCAGTGAGCTAGCTTTGAGAGTTACCCCTTCCCTAAGTGGCCTGGACCATATTCACAGTGAGAGGCAGATTTCCACCCCAAGCTAATAAAGACTGCGTCTGTCTGTACTCAAACAGTCCAGAGCAGGCAGTTGGCAAATCGGAAAGGCAATCCTCATCCCCACTCATTCCATACCTTCTCTGATTTCGCCTTCCTGGCATTGTGCACAAACCTCCGACCCAGCTTCTTGGCATACCAGATAGAGGCGAACATAGCGATGCCAAGGGAAGGAATTCACAATGAAGCTGCTGCACAATCAACTTCCCACCTCGGCTCAGAGAGAGCGGATTCAGGCTGGAGCTGTCACTTGCAGGCTGTTGCTTTCCCGGTGCCTCTCATGCTGGTTAGCTGAGGGAGAGGGTGGGAGGAGGGAGGGCTTTGGGGGAAGGCAGTCCTGTTTGGCCAGTCTGCAGGTATATTTACATCCTGCCAGCAGGAGGTCCGGGTAAGGCGGTGCTGCCTTTGCAGCCAGCTCACACACATCCAGTTGGCTAAGTGTCCTTCTGCAGTTCTTCGGCACCTTCACCACCAAACTCCATGTGTGTTAGGAGGAAGGGAAGCTGCAGTCAGGCCATCCGAGAGGCAGCTCACCTCAGCGCCGGCAGTCACGCTCCCCGCTTGGCTTCCCTGTCTTGGCAGTACGTGCTGGCGGCAGTGGCCGTGTAAAGACTGATCCACACACAGCCTCGCAGGTGAATCAGCCAATACAGGAGCTACCAGGCACGGGGAAGGCAGAGCCACCATGGATCTGGTCCTGCCAGCACAAACAGGTGTCCCCGGAGCCCCAATCCCACACTACATCCAAGGTGACTACCCAGGTGCTTGGAAACATCAACATCTGCCCCTACCCCCTCCTCCGTCCCTACAGTTGGTCCAAGGAAAGTCGCATCTCTGGCCACAAGTCACAGCTTGCAAGAGAAACACTTTATTTCTTGAGAGACTGCTCTGGGACAAAGGACAAAGTAAGCAGTAGGAGAATCTTCCCCAGGGCCTGAGGGAAGGTCCTTATGTTTCCTGTCCTTTGGCTTTGCCTCTAAAAAGACTAAAGCCACTTTTGCAGCATAGATTTTTAGCACGGAGCTTAAAGCTACCTTTAAAATAGAGCAGTCCCTCTCTCTCTCTCCCTCTCTCTCTCTTTCTCTCCCCAGGTTTTGTTGCAGTGACACCCAGTGTTAAATGGACGATTGTAATATCACCTTGCGGAAGGTAGATTTATGGAAGCTCTTAAACCACATTTCTTTGAAGAATTTTCACATTTGCTTCTAATACTAGTATTTCCAACTCCAATTATCTTATTAGAGTTTAGACTGACAGTGAGGCACTCTTAAGGTAAAGTCAATTTTAAGAGACAATGGTTCCTCCAGTGTGAAATAATGTTAAGCACTCTGACAATTCTGCTAAAGGACAGAAAAATAAACTGTTCCTGTTAGGGAAAAAAACCTGTCTCTCAGGGACACACAGACTAGACTCAGTCCAGTAAATGCTTTCCAGCTGACCTGACAGAAGTGCTCTCCAAACACATATGGGATCCAAGAATGTCAACACAGTTGCAGATACTTGGAAAAGAACTGTCGTCTCTCAACAAAGTCACTTGAGATCCACCCCTCGAAAGGGTTGAATCTGGAGTTCACCAAAAATTATACTATAAAGTATATTCCATGTCTTATAGGCAAATAAAGTGAGAACAGGTAGTGGGGGATGGGCTGCTGGTCGTCAGACGCCCTGCCATGCTGCTCACTTAGGTAACCCTGTTTCTAGAACATTGCTGCGCAGAACGCAATCAGTGGATGTTGACTGGATAAAACCACGATTTGATTTCCCACCCTGACTTTGCTTCTAACTTTTTAAAAATTCTTTTTGAGTTTGATTTGCCTCGTTTATAAATTGAGAGAATTGGGTACGTGAGCTTTAGGGTCCCTTCTTGTCTTATGCCTCTATGGTTCTGATTATAGGTCTCCATATGTGTATTGAACAAAATTCTCTATTGCTCACCAGGAACACACATTTTGTGGACAAATAGTTCAGGGTTCTGAAAAGCCAGCAGGAGCAGCCTCAGGGTAAGCCAGCTCCTTCTGCCTTCTTTGGGGTGCTGACTGCTGCCCAGGGTTTGATTTTGCACTAGTATTTCTTTCTCCTCTTTGTTCTCACTGCCCATAAGTACTACTTTTCCTCCATTTCCTTCTGACACTCTGGGACAACCTCTGGGCAAACTTTTCCATGTTACACCCTGTACTCGAGGGAAAGTACCACAGGAGCACAACAGAAATACATGCTAACTCCTGCTTAGGTTTCAAAGAGCTACTCAGCAGGGCCACAGCTTACCCAATATTACTGCGGTGCTAAAGGCACTCGTTATGTCTGCATGCAAGTTTGTCCAAGCCATGTTACAGTTAAAAGAATATTCAACAAACACAATAAAGTACAGTCTGTATGTGGATAGGAGGATTAATTAAGCAGTAGGAAGTGCTGTTTCTAACATTTTAAGATGGAATCAGAGAGTAAAAAGGGGAGAGACAGACAAAGTTAAAGGTTGAAAGCCATGAGGCCATACAGAGAAGCAAATAATGTTAATTTGCTTTGATAGGATCATGAAATAATTTTTGAATTCTTTTCAAAAATTAAGATCTTCTAAATCATGAAAATGGAAGCCTGAAGATATCTTGGATGTTCATATATTTTGTTTGTTGATTTTTTTAATACTGAGCCTCTAGTGGCCTACTGCCCGCACCTGAGCAAAAGTTTTTACAGACCTCTTTAAAGTGGAATTCTCTGGGAAACAAGACAAGCATGCCAGCTTAGAGAATAAAATGAGCACTGGGGAAAAAAGGCAGTGGGAGTTAGAAAAGGCTGGGGGGTGGGGGTAGGGCACGTTTAATGAAGACCCATGACTGTGTTTACAAACAGCAAAATGTGGCTTTCCAAAATACATTTTTTCACATGCGTCTATGGCAAAGTAGAAAAATTACAAAATTACTAAATATTAGAAGGGTCAATCAGAAAGTATCTATAAACTCTCAGCTGTAAAAGATGTTGGAAAGATGGATACAAAGTCAGTCGATGGAGTTGCTGCCGTGTTTATAACAATCTTCCTGGGGCTGCCTGGGAGCAGATGCACCTGTCACAGGGCAGGGGCAGCTGCCTTTGCTTATTTCTTCCCAATCGCCTCTAACCATTGCTCTGCTGATTGAGATAAATAAGTTTTTCAGCTCTGCTGTGTAAGGAAAACAGATTTTTCAGACACTTTCCATCTGTACAGGATCAGTACCTGGACAGACCCTTCGCTTTATAATTTCATTTTTAGTACCTCTCCTAGACAGAAGCCCCCAGGACAGCAGAGTTGGAGATGCAGCATTAATCCTTTTCAGCCTCTTTGAGTTTATGCCTCAATACCACACTCTGTGAGTCTCCTCTGAATTCTCCTGGTAAACGCAATCTTTAAATCAAACTCTTAAGTATTATACAACTACAATTTCTGCCTAGCGCATGAATCTTTTAAAAACTCATCTAAATATATTGTACATGATTATTTTAAAACAGGAAAAAATTAAACCTTCAAAACTAACATCTGGTAGCTTGAAAAGGTAGCTCGCAGTTGAATATATAGACCAAGGAAAATTCATGTTAAGATACAAATACATTAACATATAAATTCAAACTCGTAAGAGTTTCTGTTTGGTTTATTTGCATATTTGATAGGCACATTTGATAGCCTGTAGTCAACATCTGACATCATGTAGTTATTAAACAATAGGTGTAGAACATATTCTCATAGGATTTCTGAGTCAAAGAAGGGGCTGGGGATGTGGCTCAGGGGCACAAGGCCTGCCTCGCAAGCGCAAGGTCCTGAGTTCCATTCTCAGTACTAAAAAAAGAATATAGACAATATTTGATTTTCATTCACAGAAGTGGCAAGGTGTTGATGTTAGCTACATCAGTGCAGAGTAGTACAAAAAGGAATGATTCACATACATAAGAAGGCATTCATATTATGTATTACTTGTCTGATCAAAAAGGCAAATGATTCTTTTCCATAAAAGTTTATTGAGCATGTGCTACATGTCAAATGCTAGGGATGTCTTAGTAAAGAAAGTACAGGGCCTCCTCCCACAGAGCCCTGTATCACTGGGAACATGGATGTAATGTATACAGATGTAAAGTTCAATGCAGAAGGCATTTTAACAGGTGTGAAAAAATAATTTGGGAACACAGAAAGAAAAATCCTTGTTCTTTTAATGATATTATAAATGTAATTATTAATTAATATGATTATTAATTAATACCAGTGTATATGAAAAGGCAAAGAAATAAATTTTACATGGTTTATCCCTGTGAACAATAGAAAAATGGGAAATATATATATATTTCAATGTGTGCAAATAGTGCAAATATGCCCAGTTGCAAATTTTTTCAGCTCAAAAGAGACAACCAGTTGTGCATAAGTATAAGAAAAATATTTTGAGTTACTTTAAATAATAAGCTCACTGGTTCCTATTATAAATAGGCTTTTTTCTACTCTCAAAGTCATCAAAATTTATCCAACATTTGAATATTTGACTTATCCTTTTTATTAAATGTTTATAACATTTTTAGGAATCTAGAATATAAAGTAATATAACCCCAATGTATGTACTACCCAGATGTAATACAGTTTAATATTTTGCTATATTTGACTCATTACTTTTTGAGAAATAGACTTCATAACATAGTTAGAACTCCTCACCTCACCATACTATAATTCATCTCAAATTAATGTTTAATATTCTCAAGCTCAAGAAATTGATCAATCATAAGATATGTCTATCTTTAAATTTAATTAATTACAAATTGCTCCCAATTTTTATTATTAACAGTTTGACCACCATATTCTAGATGACACAGTATAGGATTCATGATTATTAGGGAGACAGTATATATATTCATGTGTATATTGGCTATTTGAACTCTCCTTATTGATTTGTGGGGATTCTTTAGTATTTTAGGCATTAATTCTTTGTTAACGAACTGCAGGCCTTTGCGTGTATATGCTGCCGATCTCAAACTGGTCTTTTAAATTAGTTCACATTTTATCATACAGAACTTTCATAAATACTTAAATGTGTTGAAATTTATCCGTGTTCTTTTATGTTTGTACATTTTTGTATCTTAAAAATGTTTTCTACTCTAAGTTCATAAGTACATTTTGTATCTTCTAGGCAATTCAAAGCTTTGCTTCCATGAACCCTTCAAGTTGTTTATTGTTTTAACACAAAAGATTTGTATTTACTTTCCCCTATATGTATGGTCAAACTTATTTGTTTACTTGTTCCATAAGAACAGGATTTCTGTCCTTTGACTCTTCATGCTCTGAGGTCATAGGTGCAGCTCACGTTACGCAGATAATTATGTACAAGGCTCTTTGCGATCGTCCCACTTTATGTACCTGTGACAGCACTGAAGTAACTGTGCTTTACAGTAAATATTGATATATGATCACTTTTTCATTCAGTTAATTTTTATAAATTTGTACAGTTGATCTTTTGACCACTACCCCAATATTTCATGCTATCATTTTTATAATATGTTAATTCCATCTTGGTGCAGCAGTTCCATCCACCACAAAACCCGTTATAGGGCCATTGTCACCATTGTTACGACCATTTCTTTCTACAATTAACATCTACTCATAATAACTCCTCGATTTTGTTTTGTAGTTGTTGTTGTTGTTGTTGTTTTTGCAAGCGGGAATTGAACTCAGGACCTCATATTTGTGAGGCCAATACCCTGCCACTGACTAATTCCTAGGTCATACCTGTTTATTTTCTCACTTTAACCACCTTAACTCATTCTGGATTAAAATTTCTTCTTATAAATGATCAGTTTTAAGTCTTTTAGCAAAAATCTGTGATAGTTAAACATTGCCTTTCAGTGTTTACCTGAACTGTCTACATTTTCCTCAACCTTTGAAAGATGATATAGATAGATTATTCCTAGACTGACAATGATTTTTCCCTCAGTATTCTGAAGACGTACACCACACTGTCTTCTGGCATCAGTTTTTACAATGAGTTATCTGCTGTCAACCTAATAGATACATTGTAAGAAGTATGTCTTCCTATGATTAAAGTAATATGTTGTCTTTGTTGAACTTCAGATTTATTACAAATTTGCATTTAAAAACGTTTTGCTGGGAACTCACAGAGGTTCTTGAATCTGACTTCTTCTCAAAAAAAGTCATTAGCTCTTCCCCTCGTTATCCTCCTGCATTCTTATTGTCTTTATCTAAAACCTTCTTATACTTTTCTTTCGTCCTCCCCATCCTATGGTTTCCTATACTTTTTATTTTGCTTCACTTTCTTTTTTATGCTATCTCAGTTATATCCTCAGATCTAATTATTATTTGCAGATTTCTAGTTCTTTCTTAAATTTTAACTCAGTGTTTATCTATTGTAATAATATTTTAATGACATACATACATATGTCTATTTAATTGTTTTTAAATCTTCCTAGTCTTTTATTCTGGTATTCTGCTGTTGTACTGTGATGTTTATTACTCTCTTTGTTGGGGTTTTTAAGTAAGAATATATCTTGGCTGTCTTTACCTGATACTGTACTCTTATTCCCTCGTTTCCTTAAGGATTGGTCCTGCTGGTTCATGGCTGATGGTTTCTGTGTGTTACTGTACACTCTTTTTTTATTTTAAAGATAATAAAAAAACAATAAAAATGATACAGAATTTCAAAACAAGATGATAGGAAATTAATGGTTATTATATTGCATGTAGTTATTTTCAAAGTAGTTGCTCAGATCACCAGATATAGGAATGTAAGATTAATCAAACAATGTAAACACTAACTGTTCCTTTTAATGAAGCAATAGAAATTAGTAGTACAATTATCTTAGCTATTGTGTGTGTGTGTGTGTGTGTGTGTGTGTGTGTGTATTCCTTCCTTCTTTCCCCCATCCCAGTTGTTCTTTCCTTTTGAGCAGTTTCTTTGCCTTTCACAATATCTGTTGTACCTTTTTTATTTTATTTACTCATTTAGTCTCTAACACTAAGGAGACAATATGATGTTTACATATGCAAGTCTGATTTGTTTCACTTCTGAGGACGGTCTCTGGTTGCATCCATTTACCTATAAAAGCCTCGAGTTTATATTGCTTTATAGCTGAGTAATACTCCAGCATATAAAAATACCACATTTTTTTAGCCATTCCTTGGCTGATGGGTATTTGGGTTGTTTCTAAGATTTAGCTATGACAAATTGCACTGGTATAAACATAGGTGCACATATATCACTGTGGGTTGATGTTTTCAGTTATTCTGGGAAAATACCCAGGAGAATAGCTGGGTGGAATGGGACCTCTAATCCTAGTTTTTGAGGAATCCCCATGCTGATTTCCACAGTGGCTGCACCAGTCTACTCTCCAACAGTGAAGAAGCCTTCCTTTCTTCATTGTTATTTTGCACATTTCTTTAGGGCTATCTCCATTCCTACAGGAGTTTTAAGGACCCTAAATTGTACAACTGAAGCTACAGAATAATATTTTTATCTTATATAAATCGTGATAGTACAGGAGATATATCAAAGGTGCTCTAAGAAGGGTTCCAAGTGATTCAAAGGTTCATTTCTAAGGGTAAATCATCAACACCTGTTGTTACATGGCCTCTACGCTGTTCAATTTTTCATTTTGTTATTTCTCCACTTTGTTAGGTTTTGGTGATAATTGCAAAATTTAATAAATGAAACCAATACATAATTAAATAAGTAAACTCTTGCATTTCCTTAAAAATGAAGCCCACTAATGAAAGCATACAAGCCATTCCATTTCCCATCCTGCCACCTACATAAAGCAGAAACAGCAGCTGCTGAAGTCTTCATTGCAAATGTCAACCATGGAGAGTGTTACTGAAAATATTCTCGATATTAATTGTAACGTCTCTCCAGCTTCAAGAATACACACAGCTTTGAAAGTGTGTAATGGCATTTTAGTGTCCGATCCTCCCTGCCCGTCTAGAGAGCAAAGGAAAGAAGACCAGCAAACTAGTTGTGCTGTACAAGACAGCTGCTTTACTTTAGGCACCTTTACATAAAATTAAACTATCCTGCTTAGGGATGCAGCAAATATCTTGCTAACTGCAGTACTTGGCACGCATTATATCAGTATTTATCTTATAGCACCCATTTTGACATACTTACATACTACTTCTACTATTGTGTAGGTTTTAAAATTTCATTTGGTGTGTTTATTAAATTAATTTATTTTAAGAGAAAACTTAGGGCTGGGGACATAGCTCAGTGGCACAAGCACCTGCCTGGCAAGTGCAAGGTCCTGAGTTCAATCCCTGGTACTGCAAAACAAACAAACAAACAAAAAAAACCACCAATAGAGAAAACTTATTACTAACATCATAAAAATCAGTCATCAATTCCCTTAAATTATAAAGCATATATATCACTTCTCGGCCTTTTGGCTAAGATCAGGTGTGATAATAAAGTATATCATTTAATTTAAATAATTTAAAAAATAAAAATAAAATATAAATTTTAAAGTCTCATTGAGAAAATTATTGGTGGCCTATGTTGCTTATATTTTCATTAGCTTGTATTAAATATGCTTTTTGAAAATGCCATGTGCCAGCTTAAGTATACCACACGCTCTCTAAAGGCAAGTCTCTCATCTCATTGAATCCTCCCCCCCAAAATCTGCATTGAATATATTTTCCTTTTACAGATCAAGGAAACTAAATTCAAAAAATATTAAGTAACTTATTCAAGGCCATTTGACTAGAAGAATCAGACTCTCAGCAGTAGTCTGTCCCGCTCTTACTTTAGATTGTCCTGCCCTTGCTGTAGCTTATCTTGAAAACATAGTGTAACAGTACAAGAGACATCCACGCTGTGGCTTTACGGGAGAAGGGAACACGTGTTACCAGTGCTGATAACGTTAGCCCACATTTGGAGTGGTGAAGACGGGCTTCCCACAGACGTGGATGTTTCACTTAGGTATTAGAAAACTGATCAGAACAGGAAGTGCATTTTTTTTGGCAAAAAAAAAAAAAAAAAAAAAAAACAGTATAAGCAAAAGATAAAGGTTGGAAAACATAAGATTTATTTTAGGAAGAATTGAAAATTAGGCGTAAAGGCTGTAGCCATCCCGTCATTAGACAGTGCCAATAAATGTTTAATTGTGACAAAGATGCTTGGAATTGGAGATTAGGAAGAATTAAAGAACTAGCAGAGATAATGAGGTGCTCGTGAGGGTGGGGGTGGTAGAAATAAAGGCAACAAGGACGGAAACACCCCGTGCTGACATTCTAGAATAGATACAGATCGCTGCTTCTCTCCCTTGCACAACAGATTTCTTCGCACATTCATCAAATGTATAAGCATTTATAAAACATATATTTAAATATACCAATATATTATATTTAAATATTATAAATATTGAATATAAATATTATATATAATATTTTTATATATTTACAATTGCTTTTTTGTGGGACCGTCTATGAAAGCAGGGACCATGCATGTCTTTCACTATGGCACCTCCTATTCCCAACAAGTGTCCCACGCAGAATAAGGCCTCCAAAATGGAGTCAACTCATAAAGAGGAGTAGGAATAGGAGTAACAGAGAACATCAGACCATAACATTTCACCAGTGATTTATAGGCTGAAAACAAGGGTTCCAAAGCAGCTACAGATTTGAGTCCAGAGGGAAAATTTGAGGTGGAGTACCCTCTTATTTCTGTATCATTTTTCTTTCTTCCTTTGTCCCTTTAATCATTTCAGGTTCTTACTCTATATCCTGAAGATGAAACTTTCACTAAATACATTTTTTAGAGATTTAATTCTCCCTGCTGATTCTTCTTTAGGCTCGAAGCTTCCAAGTGAGGCTTCTAAAGTTTCTTTATTAACTTTCCTAAAGTTTATCAGTGTTTTTGTTTGCAAAATGTGGAAATGTTGCTGCAAATTATTTGACATGCTTATTTCACATTAATCCAGGGAATTTAACTTGTGCCTTAGGAAATTTCTCATCTCTGTGGAAAATGAGAGGGATCATGATGTATCAGTTTAGATACCTTCAGTTAATGTTATACCTGGAATGGAAAAGTAAGGCATACATAATCACCCTTACCTTATGGAATCTATACTTTGATGTAGAGGAAAGGCAGTAAAATAAATAGCAGAATATACTCTATTAAGCAGCGATACAAGGTAAAGAGAAAAATTGGACAGGTATAAAACAGTGGTGGATATGGTTAATTTTTTGATAGATTAAGACAAAGCTCACTGAAAAAGTAACTCCTCAGTACATAGCCTAGGGAAATGAGAATAGACTAGAAGCCTATCCAGGCAGAGAGTATTCTGTGTGAAGGCTTAATGGGTGGGGGCAACTATGAACAGCAAGTCTGAAGGAGGAACTTGGGACCAAATAAGGTCAGAGTGATAGAGAGAGGAAGGCAGGAGTGCGGAATGCAGATCTGGGGCCATCAAAAGCTACTGAGGCACTCTGACTTTGGTTGTGAATGAGAAAGGAAGCAATTTCAAAGTCGTAAAATGATATGATTAATGTGTGAGTAGGAAAGCACTTGATGCTCGTTAGAACATTTGACCATAGGAGGTCAAGGCTGAGAGCAGGGAGAACAGTTCAGAACTACTACAATTATCTAGTCAAAGGAAGTGGTAGGGTGGAGCAACCTAATCAGGGTGGGAAAAATAGTGGTTGAGTTTTGGACATACTGTGAAAACACAACAAATTGTCCTGCTACCTTGAATGTAATCTGTGGGAGGAAGAGGTAGCAGGATGGCTTCAAACTTTATGGCCTTGAGAAACCAGAAGTAAAGGCTCTGGATAGAGCAAGCATTACTGGGGGAGAAAGCGAATTCCTGGGCATGTTATCTCAGAGATGTCCTTTAGACGTTCAAGCAGAGATGGTGAGTAAGCTGCTTGATGCGCAAGTCTAGATTTGAATGAAAAAATTGGCATCTAAATAGTATTTCAAGTCTTGACTAATGGTTAAGGGAAAGGAAAAGCTGCAAGGCCAAGCTCTTGAATATCTCAGTATTTACAATTATCTCTTTAATATGCATTTTCCTTACGGAAGTGTGAACTCCATAAGAGCACAGAGTAGAAGAAGGGCTAAGGATGTCCAGAGCCTATGCAACTGAAGTGATGACCGTAACGAATTTGCATAGGGTTGGAATGGGGTGGAAAGGGTAGGAAGGCTAAAAGCCCCGTGAGAAACAGAGGAAGGGTGATAGGATTAATGTATTACAAGACCAGGGAGGGTGCAAAGGTTGGTTGGAATCAAAGTATGTACAGGTAATGGAGGCTCGCATTATGGATACCAAAATTCATACGGGCAAGATGCTTACCAAATCTCACATTTATGAAATAAATACACGAATTGCTGAAGTTAATACTTAATTACTTATTTCATTTAATGTTCAGAGAATTCTGTGATTTGGATATTTTTGTTATCATTCTACACATAAGTAGCCTGAAAGAAATTAATTTGCTAGAGGTCATTCAACAAACAATGGTACCATCTGAAGGCAAGCCAAAGGCTAATTCAGAATTCCCGCTCCCAACCCCATGTGAGGGTAAGAAATCTATCAAATGGTATATCCTTTTCCTTTGGGGCCAGCCCTTGTGAGCATGCTGGCTGTGCTGGGGGCCAGAAACTAGTTCTTATTCTCTGTGCTCATTTCTTTTGCTACCTACCTTGATATTTAATGAAATACTTGTGTAATTCATTCTTAGTGGAGTTGAAAAGAATTAAAGTTTTATTCATGATTAATTAGTCACACAGAGGCAATCTCACTCTAGGTTCCCCAAGAGAAAGAGAATTGGGAGGATCGAGTTCAGGCACCTCTATCAGGTGCCCACGTGCAGAGTCTCACAAAAGTACCACGTAACTAGCTGATTAATGTGTAAGCAGTAAGAACTAAGGAGCTGGAGCTCCAGAGGAAGATAGAAAGGCACACAAAGAGGAAAGGAAATAAAGTAATAAATCTGGGAGACATCTTCATAAAGGGGATGGGGTGTTAATTTAGAAGAAATAAATATGTTCTTACAACCCATTGAACTCAGAAAAATGTCCAGCCTGTAAGAGAGAAAAAGTGTAAATGGAAAATGGAACAACCATTTTAGCATTGGAAAATAGGGCAATCACTTTGGAAATGTTTGGTATTTTCCTAAAGTTAAATATACACCTAGAACATGACCCAGCAAGTCCACTCCTAGGCATTTACCCAAGAGAAATGAAAACGTATGTTCATGTGAAGATTTTATACAAATCTTCGTAACAGCTTTATGTAAAGTAACCTAAAACTGGAAAACCCCAAATGTCTATAAACATAGAAACAAATAAACTATTTTATAGTCATAGGATGCAATACTACTAAGTAATAAAAAGGGTTTAACAAAAGCACAGATGGATCCTCAAAGAAAAACAGCCAATGGAAGCCAGACACAAAAAAGCACATGTTTGTTATTTGATTCCTTTGTTAGAAACGGAAGCAAATCTATGGTCACAGAAAGCTCATCAGTGGCTGACCACTGATGGACTAGGGTGAGAAAAACAATGATTTATAAGAAAGCACAATGAAATTTTAGAGTAAGGTAGATACACTCATCATCTTGTTTGTTGTGGTAATTTTCCAAGTACAGACATGTCAAATCTGTCTGATCATGTCAAAATCTATCCAATCCTAATCAATCCAAATCAATCCAATCATGTCAAAATCTATCCAGCACATGTCAAAATCTATCCAGTCATACACTGTAAATATATGCAATTTATTGTATGTCAATTATACTTTAAGAAAGCTCTTAGGACAAAAACATAGTAACTTGACAGTCAAACCTGACTTATTTTGTTTTCTTAAAAAGGGAAAGTTCTGAAAAGGCAATTATTTCAGAAAAGTTAAACATACCCAACTTCTGTTCTTTTATCCTTCACCTACAGCAATTTTCCTGATGAAATTTTACACTTGTCCACTTTTGCCATCATCATATAATATTTAGTAACAAAGCAGTTTTTTTTCTGAAACATTGGCAAAATAGAAAATTGAATTGCTACTGCTTTACTGACCCTAAATTATTTTGTGACTGTAACAGTCTGGAAACCTCTAAAGCTTACCCTAGTCATTTATTTTATTTTTTTGCGGTACTGGGGATCGAACTCAGGACCCTGCGCTTGCTAGGCAAGCGCTTATTCCACTGAGCTATATCCCCAGCCCCTACCCTAGTCATTTATAAACCTCTCAATATACTATATCAGAAGCAGAGGTGATGAGTTTGATTCGAGCCTGTAATCTATACTTTGTTTTAAAGTAAAATAAACTAAGGATAACTGAAAATATCTTTTAAAACATGCAATGCCATTTGCATTAAAACCAAAGCTTCCTTAAATTCTTTTATTGTTGCAGTATTAGCAATATATTTTGGGTACATGTTTCTGTCTGGCATTGCAAATACCTCAATATAGAATTTAAGAAAGCCTAATCAATTCTGTCTTTCTATTTACTTAGTTTCCTTGTGGTATAGAAATGGACTTAACTGTGGTATTTAATTTTGATTTCAGAAATTGATTTCTACTCTATTTTCTGCTGCTTGCTTAGGAAACAAAGTTTTCGAAGTCTATAGTCTAAACCATCCATCTCAGCAATCTTTGGCAGGTAAACTCTCCTAGGAGAGCCTAGAATGCGTCCTCTCCCCTCTGTGCCCAAACACAAGATAATTGGAGTTTTTAATCTAAAACAAGGTCACTAAGGATTACGCACACAACACATACTACACAATCACTACATTTTTAAAGGCATAACAACTATCTCAAAATATATTCAAGGGATAAACAGCAAATCTAAATCAACATTCCACAGCTAGGGCCGTTTGGGAACTCAGCTGTTATCACACAGGGCAGTCTTCCCTGGTAGGGACTGGCGCCTTGGGACTGGAGATTGTGGGCCAAAATGATCAATTTGCTTCCTGTCTGCACAACTCAAATCAATTCTTGACTCAGCATCACTGAGCTTTTTCCAGCACATCCATTAGGGGAACTTGGCTCACACTGAGGCTGTCTGCGAGACCTAATGCCGAGGAGAGCAAGCGTAATCCACGCCAAAGATGGAACACCAGGTTCTGATCAGGAGGATTTCCATCCCAACACTAGCTTTGCATGAAAAGCCAGGCGAACAGTCTGATGCCAAATCTCCAGGCCTTTACAGAAGACAACTCAAACTCCTCAGCTTATTCACTGAAGGCCTATGGCCCCCATTCTTAGCAGATTTATTTAGAAATATGAATAGCTATTTTTTTTTACCAGAGGGAAGAATCTGTGGCAAGAACATAGGCAAGAAAATAATGCACTAGATTTAGGTAGGTGGAAATGACAAATATAAAAAGAAATAATCAATTTGTGGTTCCTTTTCATAGCAATATGCTAAGAGACTGTCTCACATAATTCCCATAGTGATGATCAACGGTGCCATCAATTACTTGATACGTGCAAGTTATTACACTAAGTGCATTACAATGTATGTTTTTTGTTTATTAGGATATGTTTGCTGTATATAACGACTACATTCACTGCAGTGAGTTCCTGCACATACCAGACACATCTCAGATCTTACCTGCCCGCCTTTCCTTCCCCTCTCAGGCCATCTGTAGCCCTCCTTCCATTTGCAAAAGACCTCTCACACCTCAGCATGACTTGGTGAAGTCAGGATCTAACCTCATCCTTATGGCACAGATCTAATCGCTCTCTTCTTTGGTTCCTTTGCTTTATGCCACAGTCACTGCCCTGCATGTCCCATGCTTTACTCTAACTGATGCCTAAAGTCTCTCCCGGATCCCATACGCTTATTCCTCCACCCGCCTTTGAATCATTACTAAAGCAACACGTTTTCAGTGAATTTGTTCTTTAGGATATGCGCTGTTTCTCAACCTCGCACTTACTGCCACCTAAGAGAGTCACTTATTTTGTTTTCTTTCCTAAACCTCTCTTTCTCTTTATAGGACTAGGACTGAGTTCAGGTCCTTATGTTTGGTGAACAGCCATTCAAACTCCGAACCACATCCTCATCCCTAGAAAGCAAGCTGCAGGGAGGCGGCGAGTTTGGCCTGTTTCCTCAGCTAGAAGGACGCTCAGCATGGACGTCTTCATCCAGTATATGCGGTGCTAAGGGAAAGGGGTCACAACCACTTATTGTGAGTTACTATTAAAAATTTATAAAAGTGACATTTTAACATAATCCCTTAGCTTAATGTTAAAAACAAGAGTTGTGTTATTAAGCCACATTCAGGTAATGCCATGCAAATTTGTTCTGCAAAACAATTTGACTAAGTAAGCAATTATTTAGAATTTGTTACCAATTATATAGTGTTAGAAATATATGTACAAACCTAGGATTTGCCCTCGTGAGGCTTCCACTCTTGTTGGCAAAGTATATAACCTAAAACAATTGACATACAAGATATAAGACAATGAATTTATCATTTACTCGTTCATTTACATAACAAAATATTACCTCCAAGTGTGAGGCATTCGAGGCTGAGTCCAGAAGGTATATAAATGAAAAAGGAATAGTTTCTGGATTGGTAGAATTCAGACTGGCTAAAGAGAAGGAATATACTACAAGGTAAAACCTGCTCAGTGGAATGAAAACAAATTGGGGTAGAAGGTGAGAAATTGAATGAATATACACAATGCTTTGAGAGCTTGTAAGAGGGAGAAATTGCAAAGACAATATAGTATATAATGCTAAACTGAATAGAATCAAATGCCAAACTGTATAAAAGAGACAATAAAATGATGTTGCCTATCATTCATGCCATCGGAACACACCAGAGGATTTTGTAAGCTTTCGTGCAGAAAATAACATGCCAAGACTCATATTTCTCTTAGTTCCCTGTGAAAGGGTACTGAACATTAAACAGAGTATGACTCTCAATGATGTTCCCAGCTATGCCTGTGAGTGATTTCATAACCTCGGTGCTGTTCTCCTAACCCAAGGCTTCCAAACAAAGGAGAAAGTCTTGTGTTAATTTCCAAAGGTTAAATATGTAATGAAATTCAAGCAAATTTGACTAAATACAATAGATCTCACAAATACAAGTTGTTACATGCCATGACATGTAACATATGAAATATTATCTTCCCAAAACAGATAAATATGCTGCAATAATATTTATCTTTTTCTGATTTTACAAGTGATGCTAATTATTATAAAATCCCTTAGAATGTACAACACAAAAATAAGTAGCCATTTCCAAATGATAGAAAATTGGTATATTTTCTTCTTTTATAAGTAGAGATATGCATACATATAGATATCAATGTAGATACTGGTGTAACTCCTCATGATAATTTTCAAAATGTTTTACCCATTAATTTAAGAACCACACTACTATTTCATTTGCTTTAAAGACAAGCTTTTTCTTGATTGAATAATATTCCTTCTCATGAATGTGGCAACTATTTTAAATAGTAGTATGATAATATAATTATATGAAAATGTACATTTGTTTTCCCGATCATTCATTCAAGAATATGGATTTATGACCAAGATTATGAAAGCATTATAATATGTAATAAACAACCACTGTTAACTCCTATCATCTTGTCTTGAAATCCTGTATCGTTTTGATTGTTTTGTGTTGTTTTGTTTTTGTTTTCATTGCTGTTATTTTGTTATTGTTTCTTTTCTCTTTAAAATAAAATTTAGAGCCGGTGCTATAGCTCAGTGGCATAAGTGCCTGCCTGACAAGTGCAAAGTCCTGAGTTTGATTCCTGGTACTCCCCACCCCAAAAAATTCAAAAAAAACTTTTGAGACTCAAATTGCTTTCCAGAACAGTCCACTGTTATAAACCCTTCCCAACAGTATCCTGAATATGACTTGGACTGTTGCTTTATTCTTTTTAAATTCTTTGCCAGTTTGGTAGTTTAAAAGCATTATCCATTGTTTATTTTTATTTACATGGTTTCAAATATTGATAACAGAGTACATTATGATTTCGGTCTGAAATGTCCCACTGCGGTCTCATGTGTTTGGAAGGTGACCAAGTTACGGGGCTCCCCGCTCACGGGTGGATTAGTGTACTGATGAGTTCCCAGCTGACGTGCTGTCCGGAGGTGCAGCCTGGTAGGAAGAGACGGACCACGCGAAGCTGCAGCCTAGCAGGGTATTGTATTTCCCCACCTCCTCGCATCTCCCTCAGTTTCCGGTCTGCCGTGACGTGAAGAGTTTTCCCACCGCAGACCTTTCCGTCGTGCTCTTCCTGCCTCAGTTTGCCTGTAGAGTGAAACCTCTAAATATTGTGAGTCATAATAAATGTGCCCCCCTGTACTTTGTAAGGGTCTGGTCTTTTATTTCAGGAATGAGAAGGTGACTGAGACAGAATATTTTATGCATTCTTTTTATTTATTTTTATGACTTGTCCAGAACGTTAGCAATTTCCGTATTAGTTCGTAAAATCTATTTTTAGTTAAAATACAATAACTTGGGGGATAGTTTGGTTTTATTTTAATCTTAGTATTTAAAAATGAATATAGTGAAATCTACTTTTGTGAATATTTCTCCTACATTTATAATTTAAAAGTCTTTCTCAAAATCTAGATGAGTTAAGGATAGTTTTTACAAATTTATTTATTTTTTAAAACTGCCACATAAAATTTTTTATCATATACAGCATGATGTCTTCAAGTGCATATAAATCTAATTAACATTACCCCACAGAATTCTAATCTGAAAACATTAAACATCCAGTCTCCTTGCATTATACAAGAAAGTAATATGTTGCCATTAACTACAGTCACCAAGTTGTATAATAAATGTCTTGCAATTATTTCTCCTAACTCTAATTTTGCATCATTTGACTCATATCTTTCCCACCCATCCCCCACAAACATTCCAATCTCTGATAACCACCACTGTTCTTTCTTTTTCTCTGAGATCAATTTTCTTTTTTGATTCGACATATGAGAGAAATCATGGGGCATTTACATTTCTGTGTCTGGCTTATTTTACTTAACGTAATATCCTCTACTCTGTATTCGTCCATGTTTCTGCAAATAACAGACTTTCCTTCCTTGGTATGGTGGGATAGTGCATCACTGTAAAATCTGTTCTGTCTGTGGATGCTTAAATTCTCTTCAGTCCTTGGCTGCTGTAAATAGCACTACAACAACATGAAGTGCACAATCTCTGAGTTACTCTGATTTCCTCCACTTCAGATGTCTGCCCAGTAAGAGAATTGCTGGATGTAGAATCTCCTTCCTTCCTTCCTTCCTTCCTTCCTTCCTTCCTTCCTTCCAAGGAAGGAACCTTGTCTTTAAGGAATGAGGAAGCTCCATGCTATTTTCCATAACAGCTTTGCTAATTTACATTCCCACTAGTGCTAGGCAAGGATTCCCTTTTCTCTATATTATTACCAGCACTTTGTACCTTTTGACTTTTTGATAATGGCCATCATAACAGGAATAAGATGATATCTCACTGCAACTTTGATGTGAATTTCTATGATGTCTAGTGGATTAGACATTTTTTTTTATAGCTTCCTTTTAGAAATACCTATTCAAGATTTGCCCATTTTTAGTTCAGTTATTCCTTGATGTTGAGGTATTTGAGCTTATTAAGTTTTGGATATTAATCCTTTACTAACTGCATCATTTATAATATTTTTAAATTTTATATCAAGTTAGAGCTATTCCATAAGAGTATAGAGTAGTGACAAGAGCAGGCTCATAGGACATCCAGAACTCAAGACCAACTTCAGCATCCATAACTTGGATAACCTTGGAAAAGCAACTCAATCTCCCTGAACTTTAGTTTTGTCATAGGTAAATAGGGTTAGTAATAGGATGTCATATGGTGTTTGTGTGGCTAATATAAGGTAATAATATACAGCATTTAAATAGTCTTCAGTCAAGATAAATTATCACTAATGTTTACTGTCAAATATCCAGTTAATTACAGGTATATTAAGCTAATATAAAAATCATAAAATATTTATGTTGCTCTCTTGATAAACATAGATGTGAAAATCATCACCAAAATACTAGCAAACCCATGTTATATGTACAGTACATTAAAATATCATTAACCCTGAATTCATTCCAGGGCTGCAAGGATAGTTCAACTATCACATGATGGCTATAACTCGATTTCTCTACAAATTATGAATTTTATAGGTATTCATTTTTAATAATCTATCAGTTCTGCCTTGAATTTTTATTGCTTCCTTCATTATCTATGTCACCACTGTACACACTGGGCTTCTTTTCCCTGGTAGCTGCTCCACTGTATTGGCCTGTCAACCAGTTCTTGCCCCAGCGCTGGTCTTTATAACTGGTGTAGCTTCTTATTACTTATTAACAAATAATAGAGCATATAGTTCATTCATTATTACAACTGTTCACAGCATTGCTTATCTAATTCACTTACTATTCTAAGCAAATATTATAATCCTTATGTAGGTTCAAATAATGTATTATTGAACCACTAATGAATTGTCTTACATGATGCCAATTTTTAATGAATTTTTTCAATTTTACTTTTACCTGTAAACACATGAGTTACTTTGCCTTTTATTTAAATAACATTTGACATAATAAAATTTTATACTTTTTCTCACCTATATCCCACATACATCTGCTGGGATTATTTTTTCTGTTGCTATGTATGTAATATTTAAAATTATTTTTCTCCTCTTAAATGAGCTAGTAAAGGTTTCTTTTATGCTTGTCTTTAGATTTCATAATTGCCTCATTTATTCACTGAGGAAGTTTCATTTAGTCTATATTAAGCATCAGACATTTCTGTAGTGGTAAAGTTATAGTGAAGAACAAGGCATGTGAGGCACTTGTGCTTGTGAAGGTATTATCCCATATAGATAAAGAACATGAAGTCAGTCAAGTAAAGCAATTTGCCCACATTCACACTATAAGTGAAGGAATGGAGTCATTGTGCCACTCTGTGGAAGACTCATTCAAAGCTTCAAAGCAGCAGCTTTCAGGCATGTGTGCTAGTCCATAATCTAAAGGGAGAGAACAGGCTAGATGGCTCTTTACAAATTTCTTTATGTTCTAATTCACCGCTATGAATTTTCTCAATTTACCAAAAGAAAACTATGAAAAACAGCAGTAGTATAATATTATTAATTGATACACTCCAAAGCTTAGGGATTATAGCTCTTAATTATAATGGTAAACTTATCAGTTATAATGGTAAATGCACCTTCTTCCTGGCCTACACTATATATTGGACATGCCCTATCTTGCGTTAGCATCTGAAGGAGAGATATTAGCATTCTTTCGTACTTGAAGCAATGGAGAGTCTGAGTTTCAGATAAAACACCTAGAACTGAAATCGAGGTGATTCTTTGTCCACACACCTTTCCTTGTCCACACACCTTCTCTTTCTCCCTTGCCTTTCTGCTATGCACTTTCTACATGATACATCTCAGAACTATATTAACTACAAGTGAGGTACGTGAAAATTAGTACTTCTAAAACCCTTTAATTTAAATTATTTTCATATAGTTTTAAATAAATGGCCAGGGCTGGGGATATAGCTCAGTGGCACAAGCGCCTGCCTGGCAAGCACAAGGTCCTGAGTTTGATTCCGAGTACCAAAATAAATAAATAAATAAACAAATAAATAGCCAACAATTGAGAAAACTTAATTAACCTGCTGATCAAACACAGAGAGGCAGAAATGTAAAAATGTTAAGGGAACTGATCAAAAATAATCAGCTACATGTTGTCAAGAATTCATTGAATCCTTGATAAAAATAGTAATTTTTGTGTTAATGACACACATAATCTTTGTGTTAGTTTACAAGGGTAAAAAACCCTTTAATTTTAATTTTAAAGGGTAAAAAACCTGAAGGTTAAAAGCTAACTGAGAAGTTTCAACACAACTCTGTAGATTCAGTGTAACCTGAAATTTTATTTTCAGAAGGAGAAGAATGCTTTTCTTTGATGGATGGAGCAGTAACTTCTGGGACAGCAGCGACCATATTTATGTATTGTTTTGTCTCTGGTGCACGGCACAGCATTTGCCACATAACACACACTCAGGAAATGTCTGGGTAAATGAATGAGAAAATGAGTCTCTGTAGTTCTAGAGAAAGAAAGTGGCTCAGACGACAAAAGAAAGACAGCAAAAAGGCAGTCGGAGCTTCTGATTCTCAGGCTGATTCTGCTGCTCACTGGCATGTGTTAAGTATATTAAGTTTTCCATGCCTCAGCTTTCTCATCTCTGAAATGAAGAGGCAGACCTGAAGGACCTAATAGGTCCTTACTGACTATAGAATTAGTGCAATTACGTGATCTGCATTTGGTAATTTCAGCATTATCTTACAAGGCCTTGGTACCCACCAAAGGGCAAAGCCCACAATTATCAAAACGGCTGTAGACCTCCAGACAGTCTAACAGTAAATTAAAGAAACTTATAAGTTTCCTAGAAGTGAATGCAGAAGTCCTACATTTTTGCTATTCTCCCACATTCTACTTCATGACTATAAACGCCAATTTTTAAAAATACTATTTTTTTCTCTAACTACCTAGTAGTGCAAATAAACATACGAGTTTAAATTGATTAATAAATGCAGTGATCTTTGTGCTTTTAAGTGCAAGTAGAGGTGTAAATTTCTATGCAGCAGAAATGTATATTGGGCTCTCCCAATATATTCCTTCCCAAGAATTGAAGTTATGTTAAAGAGAAAATATGGGCATCCTTCTTGCGCAAGGCTATAAAATCATAACTAGTCACTTCTTCACACTTAGGAAAAATATTTATTTGTATTTAAAGGGATGCCAGTTTGGTACTAAAAAGATAATTAGAATGATTTGTCACTTTTTGTATTAACTAGGAAATCATATCATCACCACTAAGGGCTGGGAATTCTAATGTTCAATAAAGTCTTTAACTTTAGACTTCAGCTGAGTAGAATTATTCACTGCCAACTGAACAACTGGGCCTCATCTTTTGGGGAAAGATCATAGAACCTACAACTACTTTAACAGGCCAGTCATAAATATCACACATTTAATCTTGTCATAATAGAGAAAAATTTTGAATTGTACCAAGCCTTTAGAAATATTAGGGCTAGTTTGGATCTGTTAGATCTAGAAATGAGATTAACTATTTGTTATATAAAATCCCAACACGGATTATAAAGCATTATTCAAAGAGAAAGAATGGTAAGAGATGGATTTGATATTATTTCTCTTTTCATTTAGTGCTTCTTTTTCAGGTTTTACTTTTCATTTGTTTTTTTTGTTTTGTTTTGTTTTGTTTTTTCTGCGGTACTGGGGATCGAACTCAGGACCCTGCGCTTGCTAGGCAAGCGCTTATTCCACTGAGCTATATCCCCAGCCCTTTACTTTTCATTTGTACCCGTTTGTGTCATCATTACATTCCTCCCGGGGAGCCGGAGGAGTTCGAAACACGTCCCGTCCCCTCCCTGCATCTTCCTCCGTCTCTCATCGCTTTCCCTTCAGGAAAAGATCTACCTCCCTGTGCCCTATGACCTACCTCTTCATTTGCTCCTTATCGATATCGTGGGTTTCTCATTTGAAAGAAGCCATGTGACACCCAAGCTTGTGTGTCTGATTTGTTTCATTTAACAGTAGGAATTCTAGGTGAGGTCTGTGGCCCCCAGGAAGAGAGAGCTGGGCCTCGGAGCGAGTCAGGCCTTACCCAAGCTCATGCCCAGAGGAGCCAACCGGCAGGCTTTGCTCTTCTGCTTCCCATGCATCTTTGCTTCCATTTCAACACATAGCATCTCTTCCTTAGATAGAGGCTTGTTTATTATAGTATTTCTCATGGGATGCATCCTCTGAGAACTCAGTTGCTTTGAATAAAAGTATGTCAAAAACAAAAGGGTCAGAGTACCATCCAGTCTCCTGCGAAATATCCCACAAATTTCAAGACCAGAGGGAAGTGGAAAGAGGTGATTAACTCAGGAAAAGGCTATCAGCAGGCTTCTGAGTCCAGGCTGCAGTCAGGAGAGCCCTGCTGTCCGGAAGCCGGTGTGTCAGGGCGGCACTGACCTCAGCAGCACTTGAAGCAAGGACAAGGGGGGAAGTGGCTGTACTGAGTGATTGTATTTATTTGAAGATGGGATTTTCCCCCAGCCTGCGCTCCCTGTACTTTAATGATCTGCTGATGCTTCCTGGCCTGATTGTGAGTTTGCTGATGGAGAAAGGATTACGCCCAATTCATCTTCATTTCCTCAGGCTCCGCAGTATGTTTAGCATCTGGGGGATGCAGCGTGAAATAATAGATTCACGAATGATGCCTGCAGGGCCTGAGGAGCACCCTCTCTCTGCAGCATACCCTTGAGTTTCTAATATTATTAATTTCTGATAACAACCTGTTTCTGGCCATGCTGAGTTTTTTTTTTTTAAAGTTCAGTACGCCTACAAGGCCAGACTTGCCTGCCCTGTTACATTCTCCTCTTTAGAAGATCCAGAGAGACAGAGAGAGAGCAGGCAACCCAACCCATACCCTCTTACCCTCTGCTTCAGGCCTAATCTGAGACCTGGTGAATGTGAATCGCTGTTGTGTGTGCAGCAGCACTCATCAAACATGTCAAGTTCCAGTGTGATTTTTCTCTAAGGTACTCAAGAAACTGTTACCTTTGCAACAAGCCAATTTGCATTAGGAAATGAAATCACTTATTCAACAAACATTTATTAAGAACCTCCTGTGTATCTAAGGGCTATGCTGGGCATTCTAAATGCATAAATGGATAACATAGGACCTTGTTCTCAAGTTCTACACACCCTTGTCAGCGAGACAAAAACGTCAACCGAGAATAACAGGCATCACCATAGCTGCTTTGTACACAGCTGCATGAACACAGCGGAGGTAACAAACGGTCCTGGGAGGGTAAGCTTCAGATTTAACTTCCCATCTAGATACCAAAGGCTTCTTAGGGTAGTGACCTGTGAGACAGCAAATCTGAGTTCCAACACTGGTTTTGCGATCACCTGCCTATGTAATAGAGGGCAGCGAGTTAATATCCCTGTATTTTAAGCCCTTCCTCCATAATGGTTAAGATTTTGGCCCTTGGCATCATGATGACCTTGCTTAAGTAGTTCTACAGTTTATTTTTTCCTTGACCTTATGCAAAAAATTTTATTATCCTAACCTGCAGACTTTTCATCAGTTGAGCAAAATGAAAAGTACGCCTATGTCATATAGTTCTGTGCGTGCTAAATGAGGCAGGAGGTTGAAATGTATTTGTAATAGTGCTTGGTACACAGGAATCAATCAGTGTAACTATTATTATTAATTTAAGATGAGAGATTAGCCTAGAGTGGCCAATATATATCCATGCTGAATCAACAAATATCTTCTTCCAAGCAAAAAATGGAACATCTCTAGATGATGCAAAAAAAAAGGGACCTTGGATTCACAACAGTGATTCTAACAGTAAATAAATAGATCTCATTTATAGACCATACTGAATATATGACTCACTGCCAAACCTTGTAGAACATTGCAAGTTTGATGTTGCTGACTGTTGGAATGCCCCAATATGCAGAATCCTCACAGAAGTAAATCGGAAGAGGAAATTATCACACATGTGATACACACTCATCACCATGGCTTCATGGCAGAACATGCTGCCTGCTTTGATAACTCAGAGTTCTTTTGTACAACGAACTGTGATTACTTCATAAAGGTCAATTCTCCCGAATCCCTGGAAACCATGGCATGCCAGCCCACCAAGATCACAGAAGCAATTAAAAGTGTTTAACCGGGAAAGTTGCCAGGAACAGATGGCTTCTGCCAGTGAGGTTTTGTTTATGTTTTAAACTGCTCAACAGTAGGCAAGTGGCATTTATTTGTCTCATATCTATTTATTAATGGGTTGTCTCCATATTTGGAAAAGACTACACTCTTCATGAACTTTCTTACTTTACATGGACATCAGAATCTGAGCCACGAGATCATGATAAAGAAGTTTTCCCCTCACTCCCCAGTTCCATTATAAAGCAAAACAGTTCTCATATATTCTAATAACAAATGTGTGTGTGAAATTCTACTTTTGTAAAGGATTCTTCACTAGTTTTTGGAATTATAATATATAGGATAATCATTATTTTGGGAAGGGGTTCAGAAGGCATTTAACAATCATTTTGTATTACAAAACATACTGCGTGCCTGAAATTGCAGTTGACAACTACCAAATACTGCCACTTATTCAGAGTGTCCCTGTGACATAAAAATCCATACATGTACACATATCTGACTGAGACAAAGAATTTTGATTATTTAACTTTTTCTAATACTTGGTGGCCATGAATCAAATTTTGGCTCTGCTACATTATTAATAAACTTACCTTGGGCAATCCATGTATCTCTCTTAACCTTCATTTCCTCATTTTCAGCAGAAAGGTTATTATTATCATTAAAATGGCATCACAATGACATAGTACTCAGATTAAATACAAACAGAAGATTGAGAAAATGTTTCACATAAATATAAAATTTAGCATGTGATATTGGTCTCATCTCAAATCAGTAAGAAAAAGGATGGTTCTTCAGACAGGGTCTTGCTATAGAGTTAGCTTGACTTGAAAACATACATTGCCCAGGCTGGCTTCAAACTTGTAATCCTCCTGTCTCAGAATCCAAGTGTTGGGATTTCAGATATGAACCATGAATGCTGACTAAAAAGATGGATTTTTAAGTAAGTAACATTGAGATAACCGGATAGCTATTTCAAAAAAAGATAAAATTGGATCAGTACCTCACACCATACACTAGAATAATCACTATATTTATCAAAGTTGGATTTAAGAAAATAAAAATACATAATAGTGTAAGAGGACAGAAAATCAAGATTAGTTTCTTTACTGCCTGAGAGAAGAAAAGGCTTTTGTAACTAAAACTCAGAATCATTGTTCACAGAAAGAAAAGTATAAATATATATTCTTCAACAGATGTACAAAGACTGTAATAATATATGTGCATATATTTTATAGGTACAGATATCTAATCACTTTAATACATAACAGTCTTTAAAACTCTGAAATAAAAATGGCAAAGGCTCAAGAAAACAATGAGAAAATATGAAAGACCACATATAAAAGAAAAAGCAATTCACTCTCAATCATAGGGAAAGATGTTTGACTTCTCTCATTAAAAAACATTCCAGTGAGATACTCTTTTATGCCATCAGACTGGCCGTGATTTTAACATTTGATCACACACTGTTGGCAAGAAAAGGCAGATAACTTATACACTGATACCTTGAATATGAAACAGTGTGATGCCCAGGTGATTCGATAATACCTAACAAAGCTGCATATGCATGCTCAGTGCAGTCAGAAACCCCATTTGAAGGAATCTCCTCTATAGCTATGGCTCTATCAATAAAAAGTAGCATATCCATAATGCTGTTTCTGAATAATATTTCATATCATCGCAAAATATTGAAGGATCTCAAATATACATCCAGTTGGGAACTTGTTCACTAAAGCACTGGTCCTCCACACAATGGAATGTTATATGATCAAGAAAAAAATGAAGATCTGTGTGAACTACTATAAAATGACTTCTAGTGTGTTTTAACACATGAAGTAGCAAGATGCTTAACTTTAGTGCATAAAAAATTAAAAAATACATATTTTTTGGAAAGAAATACCAAATTACTATAAACAAAAAATAATGAAAATAGGAAACTTCATAAATTCGTTGTGAAACCTGTGTTCCCAGGATCAACCCTTTATTCTATTATACATGTACGCGTGTTGCTTTTAATAGGGAAGGATTTTCTACATGTGAATTGGAGCATTAATCAATACCTTCTCATGAATATATGTATGTATATATATATATATATATATATATATATATATATATATATATATTTCTTTTTTCCTAACACTGGTTTTGTGTGTGTGTGTGTGTGTGTGTGTATATATATATATATATATATATATATATATATTCTTGTGATTGTTAAAAGGGCCCAAGCACCAGTGGTACCGCAGGAAAAGCGAGTACTGCTAGGAAGATCTAAGTTTCCATTTGTTAATTTCCACTGAAAGGAACCAGGGCTTCTTGGAGAAACTGTTCATTCTCTATCTGGGGCAAGAAATATTCCAGAACATGGAGCCCACGTGAAAGAGGTTCTGCTTAGCTAAATCTGGCAAATATTTGAGCATCAAAAGTAAAGATGATATGTTTTGAAATATTGAGACTCCTTGACATCAAATTAATTTTTATACTTACTAAACTTTGCAGAAAAAGGCCCCCATGGAGAAATAACAGAATTAGAATTAGATGGAGCAAAGCAGAGAGAGCACATGTGTCAAATTTCTAGCAAATGCAAAGAGGATAAAGTTACTAAGTGACTATTTTTTGATTTTTAATAAGTTTTTAATTATTGAAAATTAAAAGTTTAAGGAAAAGGCAAATGTCATGGGGAAAGGTGGGGGTCCTCTTTTACATTAAAATGTACTAAAAACTCAAATATAATACATTCACTATAATTGAATTCTGTCATGGTGGTTACTTTTCTCTGGTTGCTGAGACAAAATACCCAATGCCCAAATTAAGGAAAGAAAGGTTTATTCGGCTCACAGTCTGTGGAGGTTTCAGTTCATAATCAGCTGGCTCCTAGGCAGGGTGGCATGACACAGGGACAACACTTCAAGACAGCACAACACAGCACAACAAAGCATCAAGACCAAAAAGGGAAGGGAGCAAGCCTCTTTTCCTCCCTTATATTGTGAGCAGCCTACCCCCACCCAGGGGGTGTGTAGCACTCACATAATCTCCATGCCCTCCTCTTGCACAGGCTCACCATGAATATAAAGGACCCTGGCACCCTGCTCAGCTACTTAGTTAACCTTTTAAACCTCTCAAATTGACACAATGACCCACCCAGAGCTGTAAGGGCATGTCCCTTTCACCCCAGGATCTAGAAATGCTGAGTCACCTCACCAATTTGGACTCAAGTTGGCACAGTGTATCAACTACAACAGATTCTGATTAAAAAACTGCTATAAACAACTTGGGAGGATAGTTGCAGAATATGAAATGGGTATTAAATAATAACAAGAAGTGACTTTTAAATGTCTTTTGTGTATTAGTGCTGCTCCAGTTTTAAAGACAATGTATACTGACATCACTGCATTTATAGCTTACTATTAGATGGTTCTGCAAAAATAAATCTAGCTGCTTATTTAATGACAATGAATAGATTAAAAGACTGATAATTCAATATATGAAAGATAGATCACATATTTGGCATAATTTTAGCAAATTATCAAATCAAGAAAATATAAATGTTCATTATATTGTTATTTCAATATTTCACTATGTACGAAAATTAGCCTGATAAAGTGCTGGAAGTTGTAACTTTAAAAGAATATCTACTTTGGAGGTTTGAAGTATATAATCCTTGGTGGGGAGCACATTCTCAATAAAAGTTATTTTACTCTCTTCTATTTTACTGCATCTTCCTGCACAGAAACCAATTAACATACAGAAGAAATTGAGGATGTTTTAATGCATTGAGTGGACAACTTTGGGTTTTTAGTGTGTATGTAAACAAGTAGGTTAAATTACTATAAAATGGTCCCTTGACTTCCATGTGTGTTAATTGGATCTTGTTGGCTAGTTCTGAATTTCCCAAAGGAAGAGAGTGATTCTTATTTTCCTACTCTCTATTCTGACCCTTCCATTTAAACTCATTCAAGTGCAAAATGACAGTCATCCTTCCTGTGCGTGTCATCTCCATACACTGACCTCCCACATACACATCCGGGTACACTGGTTCAACACTCCAGCTGTACTTCTATCTTTGCCTTTAACTCCCGTTGCAGCCAGAAGTGGTACTAGCGTTTAAGAAGAGTATTTTTCCAGCACTTCCAATCTTGTTCATATCTGGATCTTTTTCCTTCTGATTAAATAAAGACCTTGTATAGTAGCTAAGCTCTTTCTTTAAAATTCTATTTCCCAAATTTTCTATGTGAAAAAATTAAATTTACCAAGTAGGTGTTAAAATAACTGTAAAATTTCAAAATTTCAAATATTACACCAAATTTCAGATTTTCCTTTATCATTGTATTTTGCTTTAAAATTTTATCCTTGCCATCTAGGCTTCTGGATTTAAGAGAGACCAAGGGCTAGGGATATGGCTCAGTGGCACAGCACCTGCTTGGTAAGCCTGAGGTCCTGAGTTCAATTCCTGATAACAAAAAAAGAGAGAGAGCGAGAGAGACCAATGGAGGGACATGAAGTTATTAGGAAATTGGAGTAAAGTTATAATTTCCTAGCTTATCTTCAAGCTCCAGCAGAAATGACATTTCCTTTATGAAGTTTCCTAAACATAGGCAAGGACCAAATCAGTCTTTCTTGATATTTAGTACATTAAAAGGCAACAAGTAAGGGCTCACTACTTCTGGAATGACTAATGTGTCTGTCCCTATGTTATTTATCATACTATTATCAGTTTTGCTTCAATGCACCTAACATTGAAAGTTTTTATCCTGGTAGAGTGAGGTAAAGTAGAGCTTTGGAAAGATAAATGTGACATAGATTTCAAGGAGGAGGGAGACTTTGAGGAAGAACATAATGAAATAACAAAGGGTGGACAATAAATGCCACTGAAAAATCATTTAGATCCAAAAACTGAACCTAAGATCAGGAATAATCTGTTACTATCCTTAATACATTAGGGTGAGGACATACCGAAGCCCAGTGACTGATTTCTGTGGCCTTGGAATAAAGTCAAAATACAGGAACTCATTTAAGCCTTTAAAGCCTGAGTAAGAAGTAAAATATTGTATGGGAATTATGTCAGTGGCAAAAAATCTCTGCAGTGGAGGTTTACACTGCACAGTGTTGGAAATTGCTTTATTCTCATTCTGTATATTGCACTGAACCAACATTATTATCATTAAATATTTATCCAGGACTTCTTCTTGGTTGCCTTGGCAAAATGATTTTAACAGCTAATTATAGACAAAATAGATAATATAAATATAAAAAGGCGTAGGTACAACAAATAACATTCATATTGAAATTTTTGCAGCTTTGTTGAACAGTCACATGTGCATTAAGTATGGAGAAAAATGCCTAAGAAAAATAAATAAAATGAAATATATGAAGTAAACGTATTGGCAAACAATAGGTAGGAGTAAAATGGAAATAGTAGGAATGTAGGGGCCCAGGCACCGGTGATGGTAAACCAAGAAGAGGTTTGCAGGAGACATAGGGATGAAGTGGATATTCATTCTTTTGTTAAGTTTACGTATATAATTATTCACAAGAATTTTCCATGGCATCCATATTAGGTACTAAATTTCCCAAAATAACTGTCTTGGTTAATTTTCTCTCATTGCTAAGACAAAATACCTGATGGCCAAAATGAAGGAAGGAAAGGTTTATTACAGCTCATGGAGGTTTCAGTCCATACTTGGCTGGCTCTAAGGCAGAGTGGCATATGGTAGAGGGCAGCGGTTCATGGAAGTGGAAGACAGCAAAGCAAGGAGAGCACAAGGGCGGAGTCGCAGAGAGAGCAAGCCTCTTTCCCTCTCTTATATTGTAAGCAGGCTACTCCCACCCAAGGAGCATGTAGGACTCACATGATCTCCATGCCCTCCTCTTGTACAGGCTCATGATGATATAAAGGAAGGACCCTGATCCCTGCTCAGTCACATACTTATCCTTCTAAAATTCTCAAATTGACACAATGAACAACATCCCAGAAGGGTAAGGGCATATCCTTTCTACCCCAGGATGCAGAACTGCTGAGTCACTTAGTCAAGCCTCTAGATCCTCAAATTGACACAATGTATCAACCATAACAATAACCAAGTCATTATTTCTCTTTACTAGGAATCTATAGTCTCCTAAGGAAAGAAGATATACTACCTAATAATTGCCATTCCGTGAGATAAATGTTTGGAGAGGAATTTGGTGTTAGTAAATACTTCAATAAATTGGGATTTGAAGCCAAATAAGTTAGAAAATGTCAACAGTATTCCAGTAAAAGGACATACGTGATGCTAGGGTAAGAAATATATATGTGTAACTGGCAATGGTCATACTCCCAGGCAGATGTGAACCCAAGCACAACCACCGACTGCATGAACAAAGGAGTTCAGAATGGCTGTAGGGTATGCAGAGGAGTGGTAGAAAAGGTAGGTTAGCAATTTGGCAGAGGGAGGGTAAGGAAGGATTTTTTGCTGACTTGTTGATAATTTTGCACTTCATTCTATAGGTAATGGGTAAACAATTGACGGTTCTAAGAAGAGACAATCAGACTGACATTTTAAAATCCATTAACATATGCAGTGTTAAGATAAGGATAAGACAATCTTAACACCTTCTGTTTTCTTGCTTCTGGGTAGGTTAAATTGTCATATTTTCGCCTCAAGTAGCACTCAGGAAAATAGACATTGACCCAAATTAGGAGGGTAATCAAGGTTAGGTAGAGAGAATATGACTGTACTAGCAACTGAAAAACTAAAATATATTTCTCTGATATTTTTCTTATCAGTATTTATTTTCTTTTTTTTTTTTTTTTTCTGGTACCAGGGATCGAACTCAGGACCTTGCGCTTGCCAGGCAGTATTTATTTTCAAATCTATTAATTTGAGACATCACCACTAAACTTTGTCACAAATAAAACATAGTTATCATTAAAAATGTCAAATCAAGTATGAAAAAGATCCCTTATTCCTATAGCTCTGAATTTATCTATAATTTTATAACATGTAAAGTACTTCAAGTCAAAAGATGCTCCAGACCCATGGTGACAGTAACATGAAAGGTCGAAAGAAGGACCTCTAATTTCTCTGCAGGTGGAGAGATAGATGTCTGTAGTTATCATACGACTTTCTAAACTTTGCATGGCTAGTTTTTGGCAGCATCAAATTTTTAAATTTTACCTTCTGACTCTTGGTCCAATACTTGTTCTGTAATAGTGGTGGGATTCCCTTCAGTGAAGAATTTTGGGGGGTTTTGCTTTGTGGGAAGTGACTGATAAATTCTTGTCCATGAGAATCACATTTTGAGGCTAGGAACGCCTGACTCATTCAAAAATAGCCAAAGTGAATCTGACAGCAGCTCTATCTCTTGATATGAAGTTGTAGTCCTGTGGGGCAAAACTTCCCAGAGCTAAGGGTACACTTGTTCAAAGATATCATGCCTGGGAAAGGGAAATTATGCTAGCAATGACTGAACGTATGCTATGAACATCCAAGCTGATGTGGCTGATAGAGACTTTATAATAAACCCACACGATTTAGAGAAATGATGCAATACTCTTGCTAAGTAACATCAAATGAGCGAGGGAAGGAGTTGCCCTACTGGAAATATTCTAAAGCAATTTCTCAAGGGCCAACTGAGCAAGAGCATATATGCTAGCCTTTGAAAGAAATCTACAGAATTCTCTTTAAAGCACATGGTTTTCCTGTCTTTACTCCTTGTGGACACATACTGAATACTTTTAATTCAGGGTGAAAACAACTAATCTAGTGATACCTAAAAATAGGGAATTACTTTTTTTAATCAGATTCTCTTCTAAACACTCTCAGTAATTTATACCCTAAGGTCAATTATTCCTCCAGACTTTGATCAAAGTGCTGATCTTTCCATCTTAGCAAAGCTCATTTGCATTATTCACTGTGGCAAGCCCTGGGGTTCCAGTAGCATTTCAGAGAGAGGCGGAAGAGGAAGTCTGTCCTCCAGTTACGACATCCTGCAGCAAAGCACACTCCCCACACAGCTCCCAGTAGCTCCTTCCTCCCCATCCTTCTTGGCCCCTGAACACCATCCTTCTCACAATTCAGCTTCCAACCCTCCTCCTCAAGTGGGCTTTCCTCTTCTTTGGAGCCCCCATTGCCTGTCACGGTTATTTACAGCCCTTTCCTTATGGCAAGAAGTACCAATATGGGGGCTAGAGGGCAAACAAAATAGCCCAGTTTATAGATGCGCCCAACACAAGGTAGGTTTTCATTAAATAATTTTAAATGCTGTGAAGGGATTGCTATTTGATCATCACCAAACAGTCTGATGACGATACTACTAATAGTTATAGATTTTTTTATTTTACTCCTCGTTTTTGTTACATTGGCTACTGAAAACTTGACAAACATTCTTGTCCTATTGTAAAGTTGGCTTTCCATTCTATAGACAAGGCAAAAGTTTTAGAGGAATCGAGTTAACTGTTCATAGTCAAACAGTCAGTAGGATTGACTTTTCTTGTATCTTTGATGATATCATGAGATTCTTCCTTTCACGCTCATAAGCTGCCATGCTGTCTTCAAGTTCTGAAATTCTTTCTTCGGTTTCATTTAAACGGTTTTTCATGCTTTCAGTGTTAGTTTTCAAAACCTGGCATTCTCTTTGGACCTGTTTCATTATTGGTAATTCATGGAAACTGAAGCTCTAGGAAAAACCAAGCAGAACCTCTCCTGGAGGAAAGGATTGGAGGGCCGCTGCGGCACAGTCGGAGAGAGAAGAGATGGAGAAAGAGGAAGCCACTGCTTCAAACACACTCTTGGCCCTAGCCCTCGATCCAGCGATTGCAGCTGTGGCTTCGGAGACCCACGCTCATGGAAGCCTCCCGACTCGGCCGGGGGAGAGCGGAGTTCCAAGAGCTGGTCCAGAACTGGAGAGGAGAGGGCGCATCCAAGAAAAGAGGCAATGGTGGTTGGGAACTGTGGTCAAATCCAGTGTGAGGATGAGAGGTTGCAACAGCCAGGAGTCCCCACTCTGCAGCAACCTTCCTAATCAGCACCCGGAGGCAAGGTGGAGCCAGAGCAGCCAGTACACATCCTACCACACCCAGCTCTATGCCTGCCCCGAGGCTGTGGCCTCCTGCCTCTCCACTCTGTGGGCGGCTGCCAGTGGGGAGCGGTGGGGTGCATCGGCACCCACATCAGAGCCACAGCAACTCCCAGGGATCCAGCCAAGGAACAAACGGGAACTGGAGCACAAC
>PVLD010007650.1:0-89738 GCA_004027595.1 Dinomys branickii | reverse complement strand
GTCTGACTAAATTTGCATGTCTGTATATGGGTCCATACATCTACAATTCGAAGATATCAATGGATAAAGCAACAACTACTGTTGAGACCACATCACCTTGTCTATAGATTAGTTGTGATTGTACTATTTTCTATGATAATGGGTGTCTGTTTGTCAATATGTTTTTGTACTTTTATGTTTCTAAAATAAAAAAAAAAATATGACAGATAAGACAGATGTGTGAGTTTATTTGAAGAGCCATGTCATTGAGCACACAGTCAGCGCCGACTTCGCAGCCATAAGCTGCAGTCTTCTTTAGCATGTTGATGCTTATGCAGCCATGCAAAGAAGACTGGGAGACCAGAAGTTTATTGCTGTGCTTCGTGAGCACAGTCGAGGGGACCTGCAGCACTATCTGCTCTTCACAGCACTGTGCAAGCACGTCCTTTCTGCAACATGCCCAAGTCTCTCTTCACTCAGGCTCTCACAGAGGGCAGGCTGATGGTTGGCCATTTCTTTGAGAAACTGTTTCCGTGAGGGTGTGGCCAATGGTGATTGACAACCCTTCTCACAAGGGGAGAAGTTCTATGGTGAGGCCGCATCTTGCACTGTGTCCCCCCGAAAAGAGACCTGTCCTCTGTTCCCTCACCCCTGGGAAAGGTGATCAGGAGCTCGGTCACCCAATCCAAGGGTGGTAACTCAATCTGTGCTAGTGCGCTGCCTCAGTTTCCTCCACGTTTATCCTCCGTCTGGAGGCAGCAGGGAGTTCCTGGGTGTGTTTCCCAACCCGATAGGCGCGAGGGAAGGAGGGAAATACTAGCAGACAGGTTTTTTTCAGCGTCCACCAGGCACTTGCTAACTACATAAAATATCACCCATGAGCCAGTGATTAGATGTGTGTCATGACAAGGCCCCCAGCAGAACGGCCAGATGCTGCCCAGGGAGCGAGGCATGGGGCAGCTAGTGGGCTGCCTGTACAGAAACCTCCAATTACTGGCTGCACTGCTGATTTTAAAAGCAAGACCTGAAATGCTAACCCAACTAGCAGCTTTTCAGGGGATGCAGCATTGCATCGGGGGCTGGAATGGCTGTGCAGAAGAACACAAAGAAAACGAAAAGGGGGAAAGAGAGAGAGAGAGAAGAAAAAAACCCATGTTCTTAGAAATCTTGTTTTGAACTGGGCAGTCCCTGTGCAGAAATGTCTTTGGTGCTGGTGATAATCTGGGCCTGTGAGTGCTAAATTGATTTGCTGTCCTGCAGACACCCGGGGGCGGAATATCAAGGAACAAATGCATTAATCATGGCAGAGCCTGCTCATGCCAAGTGCATAAAGACCACCGCTCCCAGCAGCAGCAGTCTCAGAAACCTTTCCACAGACCATGCACTCCCAAGTAGCTCTCTGAAGTTTCATTGCCGACTGTGTGTGGTGGGAGGATGGGGCTTGCTGCTGACTTTCTCTGCAAAATGCATTTAGAAATAAATGTATTTACATTCAGCTTTACGTTTCAAAGAAGGGGTAGGGGGAAATCCTTGGGCCAGAGTCATTACAGATGGAACAAACAGGCGGACACAGATACACACACGCACACACATGCAAGCACACACGTGCACAAAAAGCTTTCAGGGAGAAACAGAAAATAATGTTTTGCAATTACAGTCCACAGCTGCTGCAGCTCCAATGTGCGCTTGCTACACAGGTGCAGCCATTATAACAATGAATAGCGCACATTAAAGGTGCCATCCATAGGGGTAATGATACTAGGGTTGAAAAGGTATTTTCATTTGCAGCCTGATGTTAGGCAGAGAATAAAATAAGGCATTTCACAGCCGGCCTGATGGCTCAGCTGCCACATGGGAGGCCCACGCCTGAGAGGAATATAGGACCTGTATGTGTTGGTCTGTAGAAACCTGGCCCTGGCTATGGGAGCATCCACCAAGTTTCTTCTTTAAAAAATGGTAGTTGGGCATGAATTGGAGAAATTGAGGCTCCCCGTAGCTCATACAGTAAGCTGGGTCAGCCTGCGTGGCTTCCGTTCTGCCTGGCATCTACTAGTCTCTGGGTCCTAAACGTATTGCTAGAAAAATAAAGCATAGATAAAGAGATCTCAGTGCTTAGGAAAGTAGATGGGCTCCTGCAGGGAGGAAGCCAGGACGAGGGAGTGGCTTTGAAACAATTCTCCCTTGGGCTGTCTCTGGGTTGCAGATCACCACTGCCCACCCTACAGCACAGAAATGTCCAGATACTGTCACCTGGAGAAGGTTTTGCTCTAGCCAACCCTCTCCCTTCCCAAAACACCCCTCACAGCCAACCTGCTCTGCTTACCTCTCCCTTGAAAACCTCAGCAGCAGGATGAACGCAGTGCCTCCTTTCATTTACTTTGCCGTAACTTTTCAAATCACTAAACTCTTTACTCTCGATGGAAAAATTTGTCTTCAGTCAGCCTGAACATTCGTGCAATGTGAGAGTAGCAAGAAGCTGGGGAGGTGACAAGAGGGAGCTTTGGAATCAGAAGACAAAAGATTAGATCTCAGCATGGCCAGCTCTGTGATCCTGAGCAAATTACTCAAGTTCCCTGACCCTCTGCAAAGAGAGGTGGCAGTATTTGTTGGGTATGGTTGTGGTGAGGCTCTACAGGGACTGAGTGGGTGAAAATAACTAGCACCGCGCCTGGAATCCAGTAGGCCCCAAGCAAATGGTACTGATCGCTAGATCAGCTTCCATTCTTCCACATTCACTGCCTGAGTGGGTCTAAGTGATTCTAGGCCAGAAAATGGAAATCTGTATCAAGAAAGAAAAGAAAAAGCACAGTCAGCCTTGTGTGCCAGGGGTTGCATGTCTGTGGATTCAACCAATCCCAAGTCAAAAATACGACAAGAAAAAAAAAAAAAACACAATGCATCTGTCCTGAAAGCAGACTTTTGTCTTATTATTACTGCCTATACAACAGACTATCACAGCTATTTACATTGCATTTACATTGTATAAGTAGTCTTGACATGATTTAAAGCATATGGAAGAAGGAGCGTAGGTTATGCACAAATACTACACCATGTTACACAAAGGCTTTAAGCACCCAAGGATTTTGATACCTTCAGGGGTCCTGAAATCAACCTCCTTAGTACCAAGGAACGGTCATGTTTCTTACTACCACAGTCAGACAAACATTTCAGGAAGACTGTTAAAAACATTTTAGAGCTCTGCAGAATAACTGGTTTCCTATTGTCTATTTTTAACAGTGGTGAAATAAAAATAATAATAATAATAATGCACGTTCTCGAGTGAATTTTAAAATCGAAGGGCCCATCAGACCCAGGTGGATATTGGCATGGCTCTGGTGGCCTGGGCATGCTTCCCTGAAGCCCAGGTGGAGAGCCACCCACAGCTTGGAAGGCTGGAAGCCTGCTGTCCTGGCATAGGGAAGTGGGGCACGCAGCCCTCGCCAGAATGAAAGCTGTCCTAGGGAAATGGGATAGGCCCCAGTTTAGCAAGGAAGGCGAGTATGTAGCCCTTTTTAGAGGCCTTAAAAGTGAGGAGAGGATTGAAATTAATTTAAACTTCACAGGAAGCCTGCATAATGAAAACAAAACTCGATTGCAATGTTGGCTGGCATGCTGTGGGTCTGGAAGAGCTCACACAGCAAAACCCTGGATGGGCTGGCGCTACTGGGTACCTAACAACAGAACTATGGTGACTGTGATAGTGTCAGTAGCAGTGGTAGGGAAGGAAAAAAAATGTCTTATCAGCAAGCCATCTTGGACACCAGAATGCTATGGCGGTTTCATAGCATATTCATTTATTCACTCAGCAGAAGTTGTTGCCCATGTAGTACGAAGCAGCACTAAGCTAGGTCCATTAATAAAACATGAGGGCCATGCTCAGGGAGCAGAGATAGCAGCATCAACACAACTTATAAGATCACATTAAAGTGTCTAGCAGAGGAAGACAGGGATGTGGAAAGAAAACTGAACAGGGGAACTGACTCCAGACCAGAGTTCTCCGGTCCAGGTTTGTGAGAAGAGCTGGTATCTAGACTCAAATTAGACCAGGAGAAGGTGTGTGTAGTGAGAACACAAGTCATTCTGCAAAAACCATCACTGCAGTTTGGAATGTAAAGAGGGAAGAAGAGAAGAGACGAGGATGGTGGGGTTGGTCCAGCTCTGTATGCTCTGTAGACTAAGGAGGAGGAGGCCTTAGGAGAGATCTTTAAGCCAAAGTCATCATTGCAGAGACACACACACACACACACACCGTGGGAGTTAGATCTCCAGTTGGCCTTCAGCCATTCTCTGCACCCTGTGCCAGAGTGCAGCTGATCATCCGAATATGCCAGAAGTAATGGTACAACTCTTTTGACATCAGCCTATAAAGCACATTGTAGTTTCCCACTCTAGGAATATTCATTCTGGGAAAAGCCAAGCTACTGCACCTAGGAATGACCCTGTGAAGATAATCCACGTGGCCTCCGGAAGCCAATGCTTCATGCCAGCTACCTGATGACATCCTGACTCCTGAGTCTCCTGAGATGCCAAGAGCCAGAATCCTCAAATAAGCATTTCTAACCCTCAAAAACTGTGGGAGATAAATGTTTATTCTTTAAAGCTGGTAAGCTTTGGGCTAATTTGTTATAAAGCAACAGATAGCTAGAAAATCTAATAAAGTGAACAAAACATATATATCATTGTCCTTCAGTATTGCGGGATTGGTTCCAGGAACCCCCAAAGACATCCAAATCTATCAGTGCTCAAGTCACCTATACAAAAATAGCACCGTATTTGCACATAACCTATGCGCATTCTCCTATATACTTTACATCATCTCTAAGTCACTTATAACATCTCATATAAATGCTGTGTAAATAACTGTTACACTGAGTTATTTAAAGAACATTGACAAGGGAGATCTTGTTCAGTACAGACAAAGGCATCCCAGGCCTAATCATAGTTTTGATCTGCAACTGATTGAATCTGTAGATCTGAAACCTGCAGATGCAGAGGGAGAACTGCCCAGTGACACCACTGTGTGAACAAGGTAATGAAGAAACACATGTAGTTAACATGATTCATCTTTTTAGATATTACTGACTGGTATGAATTTATAAAGTTTTTTACTAATCTTTATATCAACTGAACCATAAAAGAAATTTCTTAAATCTAAAGCTCCATATAATGCCTAGGAGGCCCCAAAACAGCATGAAAGTGTATCCTCAGAAGCACTGTGAAATTATGGGCTGGTCCTCTCAAGTGCTGTGAAGAAGTCCTGCTTCCTCTGTCCCCAGCCTCCACTGCAGGTTCAGGGGACTGGGTAGGAGGGGGGCCCTAGCTATGGGCGGGAGCAGAAGGGGAGCTAGAAGCTACCTTCCCACCAGAGGATGTTAAGGCAAAATGACCTGAGGCAGGCCAGATAATTTCCAAAGCAGGCCTTGTAACCCAAAGAGCAGAAATGACACCTCAAAATGCCCAAGTGACTCCAAAGAAGGCTAGAAGGAGCTGAGCTGGCAGAGGGGGAAAATACACCTGCCCAAGGAATCTCAGGCTGGGAGAAAGGTAGCTCTTATATTATTGCCTCAACAAGAAGAACTGGAAGTCCCAATGAGTGTGACAACACATTCCTAAGTAAAGTATCACAGGGATGCCTGGAAGGGGTAGGTGAAGGTGGTCCACCATGGACCCTTGCAGATATCACACAGAGACTGTGTGAGACCGCATACCTTCTCCACCACCTTAGTTCTAAGTGTTTCTGAAATTTTAACACCTGTTCTTTTAAATGGTTTATATTAAAGGCAGTATCTATGCTTGAGGACATATCAGCTTTTCTTGGAGGGGAAACAAAATGTTCTTAGAGAGTATTGCTGGGTTTGGTGGCCCATGCCTGTAACCCCAGCATTCTGGGATGGTGGGATGGGAAGATCGTAAATTTATGTGCTGCCTTGGCAACTCAATAAGACCCTGTCTCAAAATTAAAATGATAATGAGGAATATTAGCTCTAGATGTTTAAGAAACTCTGCCCATCCATGCCTGTACATACCTCTGCCTCTGGGTACCACAGTGACAGATCATCATCAGTTCCCCAGCCCACTGATAAAGAAACACGTGGCCATCAACAGAGAGAACATTGGCACAGCTGGAGCTCTGCCCTCGCAGACATGCCAGGGCAAAGGTATAGCAAGCAAACCCTATTCTTATCTCTTCTTTGACAAAGCCCACCCACTATGGACACCAATACCTTTGGTAGGGGTTTTGAAGGTGATTTGAAGTACAACGTCCCCAGAGGAGGAAGGGTGCAGAAGGCATTAGTTATACAAATGCTTTTCACAATCAGAGAACTGCATCCCAGAAGATTTTATTAAATTCTTTTCTAGTTACTGTGTTTGAAAGACTTATCAAATTGACTTTGAATCAACCTTCAACTTCAATGAGAGTTTGTCCAAAAGACAAGACACTCACCCCACTGTATGTTTATATTTACAGGCACCTGCCTAATCCTTCCTCACCAAATGGAACTCTATTTTCTAGATGTAAAGATGGCATTTATTTTTACATGTGACACACACATTATGAATGTCAGAATGAGCCTATTGCTTTTGCCAGGATACTAGGAAAGCTCTTTGACTCTTCAGTTTAAAATGGAATCTACACCCACCAAATTACTGTTTTCCTTCTCATGCAGAAGAGTTGCTGCTAGGTTTTTCCCTACATGGAAGAATGGTTTTTGATCTTACACCCTCTGTCAAACAACACAAACATGGCAAAACATAGTGAAGCTACATAAAACTTCATTAACTACTGAAGCAACTTCTACTATCAACACAAAATATGAACTGCTGGAAACAGGAGGTTCTTAGGATAGTTTACATTGATTACTGATTTAATAGTCTTGTAAGTGAAAAAATCATCTCTTTTTCCTCACTATATATGCACAATTGCCTGTAATCTTTCTCTGGGATTCACACCAGTACTCACATACTTCATATTATTGTCACTGAAAACTGTTGATAAGGGAAAGAAACTTTGTATTGGCTAAATTTTTTACCTTTTGGGCTAATTCTGTTAAAGAATTTAAAGAAAGATAGAAATGGTTCTTCATTCCATCAACTGGCCAGTGGTAGAAGTTTATATCTATCAAATGACTTTCTCATGCCTGGTCATTATAGGTGAAGCAAGAAGGCTTTCTTTACCAGATTTCTTGACTTTATATCTGGATTCCATTGAAAATTCAGCATGTTTATAGTACAACACAAGGTCTTTTTCATAAATCTTCCGTTTTCTTTGTATAACAAAGCAGATCTCTTTCCACAAAATCTATGTCCACTGTGTTAACCTGACATTGGAGCTACTGAAGGTTTGCTTTAAAAACTATCACTAGCATGCTTTGAAAATAGATTTATCTCAGTAGTGGAAAATGTCTGAGTCCAAAGGACATGGCTAGAAACAACACATTTTTTGCTTCTTGAATCTGGCTATTTCCAGCAGGAGTTTGTATAAACTGACCCTGGAGCCATTGATAGCAGAGGGCAGACAGAACCTTCCAAGTCTAGTTACTGTGACATCTTGGCTATAAACGAACCTTACCAGTGACCTGTTTGCCCAAGTTTCTTGGACCTCTAGGAATTCCTGTCTCCTTGTTGTAAGGTCTGTAGCAGGTTACTAAATTTTTGTTTGAAGCAATTTATAAAAATTGTCTCTGCACGTAAGATTTAGCATTAGGCAGCCCCTACCCCAACAAGGACAGCTCCCTGGGAAGGTGCCACTGTTTGCTGACCATTTCTCCATAGGAAGCTACTTATCCCACTTGCATGGGTTTGATTTATGGTCTTAATATGATAGCCTTGTGATTTTTAATATATTAATTTTAAAACTTCACTCACTAAAACTTATTCTAATAGGAATGAAGATATTTATACTTTTACACTTTTTTAGATGGTTTGTTTTTAGCAGCCTAGAGTTTCATGTCTAAACTTCCCCCTTATTGTGGCAAATAAAAGTATATATGAGTAAGCATAAAAATATTTAATGGCAAAGTAAATCACTATTGTATTGGGAAAAGCACTGATTTGGAATCAGACAGACCCAAGTTTAAATCCCAGATCTCCTACTTCTTACTTAACCTCTCTGTAGTTCTGTTTTCTATGAAACAAGGGTCCACACACCCTCTCAGGTATCACTGTGATGTCTTTCATGATGAATGATACTTGGCTTCCAAAGAGTTCTTGAAACCAGGGACTATTATGGTATTCTGAATGCAGGCTGGGCATACAGTCAGAGTTCAAAATGTTTGCTGATGTGAATTAAATTGATGTTGGGCTACTGGGAGGTTGTGAGTTCATTTTCTCCCACTTAAATGATGGTGACAGATTTTCCTGCCAAGTGGATTCATAACAAGCAGGACTCCAGGCTCTCACTAGTAAAACAGAAGAAAAATGGCTCCAGAGAGAGTCCTCAGGATCATCCAAAACTGATTTCAAATTGCTATTCACAGTGTAAAATGCTAGGTTCATGTGTTTATATAAGCCTTTGCCAATTGTTGACTTGGACACTCAGAAACACATAAGCAAAATAATAACCCTGTGTATCTGGACAAAAGTTCCTCTCTTCTGCTAAGGGTTTTGAAACCATAACCAGCAGCAGATAAGTTTGTAGGGCCTTTTGCCCTGACAATATCTAAGAACTTGAGAACTTGAGATTCCAGCATTAATTCTTCATCCCACCAGTATGGACCATGGGAGGTCAGGTCTTCTCTTTGTTACTTGGTTTTCCCATGAGGGCCAACTCCAGGACAATGAAGTAAGAAGTATCGCTTCCATTTCCAAAAGACTTTATGAAGCAATTCCTCACACTCAGAATCCCTTTTTCGAATAAGGAAATACTGTTTGGGACCTTAGAAACAGGGCAACTATATTTATATTTTAATTCTAAATAAATAATACATATTCAGTGTCTGAAAATTGTATATGCCATGTAAATAGACACTTTATCAAAGAGCATGTAAGGACAATAAATAAGCATAGCACAGACCATTAAGGAAATTCAAATAAGAACTTTGGCAAAATACCATAACTTGCTAAAATAGCTAAACTGTAAAATACCGACAATATAAAATGCTGACAAGAATGTGAAGCAGGGGCTGGGGATATAGCTCAGTGGAATAAGCGCCTGCCTAGCAAGCGCAGGGTCCTGAGTTCGATCCCCAGTACCGCAAAAAAAAAAAAAAAAAGAATGTGAAGCAATTGGAACCCTCACACATTATTGGAGGGAATGAAATCGCACAGCCACTTTGGAAGACACTTTGGCAGGTTTCTATAAAAGCACACATGCCCTTGCCACACAAGCCCAAAATCCCACTTCTTTATATTATAAATAAAAAGATGTTCTTATAAAAGCATGCACATAAATGTTTATAACAGCTCTATTCACAACTGTCAATGATAGGTAATGATCCAAACACCCAACCAGTGAGTAGATACACAAACCAAGGGACACCCACTCCAAGGAACCACTTAGTAGTAATAAGGATCAAACTATGGATTGCTGCAACCTGAAAAACTCAAAAGCATCATGCTGAGTAAAACGTCAGTCCCAGAAGATTATGTATGGTACATCATTTATGTGACCTTCTTGAAAAGACAAAACTGTGGTGAACAGGGAGAAAATGTCATAGACAGTCTAAACTAGTATAGACACCCAAGGGCTGGGGATACAGCTCAGTGGAATAAGCGCCTGCCTAGCAAGCGCAGGGTCCTGAGTTTGATCCCCGGTACCGCCAAAAAAAAAAAAAAAATCAAGTAGTATAGACACCCAACCCTGTTGTGACCCCCAGATTAAGCTAGGCACTAAACACCCCTCCCGGAAGCTCTCTGTGACCCTCAGGCTCCCTGCTCTGCACCTATGGCAAATAGTTTTAAGCCGTTATGGTCTCAATTTTCTGTTTCCATATGTAAAACTATGGCAAAAGTCAAGGCCAAGTCCACATCTTTGAGGAACATTTCAGTTATAAACGTACAGATGCTGCTTCATTTAATAATGGGGTTTTAGCCTAAGAAACCTAACATATGTTGACAATATTGTATGTAGAAAGTGCATGTAGTACACCTCACTGTCCAAACATCCTAGCTCAGTAACATGGTCCAGAGTACCAGTTGTTCCAATCTCGACCATGTGGCTGACTGAAAGCTGCACCTCACTGCTACTGTCTAGCATCTCCCAAGAGGACTGAATTGCACATTCTTAGCCCATACAAAGATCAACATTTCAAAGTACAGCTTCTACCTAATAAGCACAGATTTAGCACCGCTGTAACATCAACAAAGCACAAGTCAAAACTTGCTAACTTGAACCAGTGCAAGTCAAGAACTGTTGTCTATGCAACTGGTAACTCTTACAGCCCTAGTCCCATGGTGTCTGGCATGCAGTAGGAACTCAATCAGGGCTTCAGTGTTGGATTCTTCAAAGAGGGAACAATCAGAGAGCCTTGCTCAATGATTTCTAGAATCATTGTCTCAGGCATAACCTGAAGCTTAAAGTTGGCAACATCTAAATAATGAGCAAAAACGTCATCAGCTTAATCAAAGCTTTGGGAGAGTGGTCGCCACTACTGCATTCACTGCCTTCCTTTCTTTTTTCACCCAGAATGCGAAATTGCCGAGTTCTTCCATGAAAATTCATGAACAATAATAGGTCCCTGTCTTTGCAAACACAAGGAGGAATCTTTGCGTCCTTTGTCCTACTCATCACTCCTATGAAGTCATATTGTTACTTACAACTTCTTTGCAGGACGCCTACATTGAAGAGTTCATAAGATCGCAGCATTCTGGAACCTCATGGAACCTGGGAGCCTCTGATTCAGCCTTCCTTCTCAATGGTGCTTCCCCCTTAAAGAGACGCACTTAGAGCTGCTTAAAACAGTGCAAATCTTACCTTTTCACTTTATTACATTTTGCAAATGCTTTGCTGGTTTCAGAACCCAGTGTGTCCTGGGTTTGTGGCGGCGGCGGCGGCTGCTGCTGCTGCTGCTGCTGCTGCTATTGCTTCTGCTGTTGTGTTATTAACTTTGGCAGTGTCAGCACTGGCAGCTGAGAGCCCCTGATTCACAATCCTGTGCTGCATTTGCCAACTGGAGACACATCCCAAAAGCTGGAGGCTGAAAGCCCAAAGGAAGTAGCGCTGGTCTCCCGGCATTGTGTGCTTTGTAGAGAGGAAATGAGCACCCACAAGGCCTGCTCCTTCCCCTCACCCTATCTCCTCAATGCAGTTTTTCCAATAATTTAATAACATTCACAGGGATATTAGATTAATTGGATTTTAATTCCGAATGACTGTGAAAGCAGAGAAATGAGTCACCAGCTCATACTAATGAGAAGATCTATTAAGGGCTCTTTTCTGATAGACACATACGGCAGGGTTATAAATATTTCATATCCAATTAATTGAATTTTGCCCCCGTATATGACACTGCCCTGAAACATCAATCAAACAGGACCAGAGAAAGAACAGAGGGACACAAGAAAAACCATGAACTTCTTTGGAAGGGTGATTACATGACCACCAGCTTTTCCCTCCATCCGAGCCCCTGAAAAGTGCCCCCATCCCACCCACAAAAACCCCTGCCATTCACATGGGGCCTGTGGTGAGGGCTGGAAGCATTTGCACCAACTGCAAGCTGGTTCCATACGGCGGGGAAATTAATGTTAATTAATCAGACAGCAGTTTTATACAGGGCTGTGTGCAGAAGGTTATTCGAGTCCTGCTGCAAATAGATTTATAGGTGTAATTGCTATGTTGAATGACCCTCTGTAAATAGGCTCATTAAACTGGCCATCAGTCAAAAAGTCTAATTGAAGCCATGCAGTAGCCTGCAATTGGGAGCATGCGGCGCTCGATAAACAGAGCTCGCCCATGGCAGCCCACGTTCTGTGCCATTGAGATAGGGCTGCAGGCCGTCCTTCAGGGCCCTGGCAGCCCCTGCCTTCTCCAGTTCATCAGCACAGCAGGGAAGCAGAAGCATACCTTTTACTCAGCTTTACCCTCTTCCTGGCTGTTAGCCCTCAAAGCTCCAGAGAAGTCTGTGATGCAGCACGGACCTGTAGAAACCCTGTGTGTGGCAAAGGGATAGAATTTCCTCAGAGGCACAACGGTCATCATTCTGCTCCGTTATATTGCCAGCTCTGTCAGGGCGGGTCAGGGACGAGGGTGTACCTAGGCCCCATCTCTCTGTATCCCCACAGCCACGTCACTTCTGTGTCAAATTCCTAGTCTTCTTCCTGTCATTTCCCCCACACTCCCACTTACAGAGAATAAACACCAATTTTTTACTTCCATCCTGTGGCAAAACAAAGCAAAAAAACTATAATTACAACTGGGAGTTTGCAAAAGCTTTTGGGAATGAATTTGGTACATTTAAGTCTTATATACAGCATTGTCTATAAGGGTTAAAAAAAAAGTAGAAACCTAAATATCCACCCACAGGGGTCCAGGTATCTAAATTTTGACATTTATAGAAAATCAATTACCAAAGAAATACTTTAAATGATTTTATATTAATAGATATATTTACTAATTCAGAAATCTGAGATGTATGTCTATAAAGGCAGATAAGGCAGATTTCAAGACAAACACAGTGTGTTCCCACATCCTGTAGCTTTATCTGGGGCTGGGTACGTGAAGAATATGCAACTTTTCCCTGGTGCTCGTCTACTCTTTTCATGACCTCCCAGTCAGTAGTCAAAGGGTTTTTAAAAAGAACGAAATCACAAATGCCCGTCAAACTCAGTCCGTCGCCACCATGTAAACAGTCTCTTTTGCTAATACTCTGTCACTTTTAGGAATGCTTCTCAGTCCCTAGCTGGCTCCCTTGGATGGTCAATTTGAGAGCAACGTGAGTGGGCCATGACATTGGGTTGAACAGTATTCTGAGAGAATCTGAAGGTATTTCTGGATTTAGAGATCAAGATTTAAATAGGTACAGTGTGTTAAGAAAATTGCCTTCCCCACTGTGGGTGTCCCTCAGTCCACTCACTCAAGGCCTGAATGGTACTCTGTTCTTCAGCGGAGTGTTGATCTTCTCATGCCCTCAGCTTAGACTCAGACTGGACTCCACACTATCCGTTCCCCTATATCTCCACCTTGCCAATTGCAGATCTTAGGACTTTTCAGTCTCCATAATCATGCAAACCAATTCTTTATTTTATTCATCTAGATCTCAAATTGGAGGATATATATGTATATATAAAATGCTAGCTCTGTTTCTCTGGAAAAACCTTGATTCACTCCCTTTGCCAACTTTTTTTGCCCAGGTGGTACCCAGGTTAATGAACTAGGGCTGTGCATTATGGTGAAGGAAAAGCTAGGTATGTGTTGATCTACACAAAAATCTCTGGTGCCTGGGCCAGAGTCTCTTGTGCTTAGATAGCTTCAAAGTGGTCCCTAATCTCTCTCCAAGCATGCCAGAGTGGAGGATCTTTCCTAGCTGACTCTGGCTTAATTGGGCTCTCTGGATCTCAGACCAAAATCTTTGCCAAAATCTTTGCCAAAGTCTTTGCCAAAATCTCTGTCCAGCTTGGACTCCCAGAGGTCCATCCAGCCTTTGCATCTAAGTCACTGGGTCTTACCTTGGAAAAGATCCAAAGTAGGGCCTCCAGACCACCACCCTTCACCTACCATCTACCCTGTATGTGAACTTAGGGAATCAGGAAATAAACCTCAAGTCTCCCTTAGCCTGACTGTGGTTCTCACTGAGATAGCAGGGCTACGCCCAAGCTGGAGTCAGCATTTGCCAAGGGGACCTCTTCCTGGAGTCCTAAATAAGGAATCAGGACAAAGGTCTCCTCTACCTTCCATGTTACCCTTTCTTATGAAACATACCGCCCATCTCAGGGACCAGGACACCAGGACAAAATTTAATCACCTCTCTCTCTCTCTCTCTCTCTCTCTCTCTCTCTCTCTCTAATTTCCTCCTCACCCTCAATTATAGCCAGAAGTCATCCTTTATCCCTTCCTCCTTCATCCTTTCCTCTTTTTGCTTATAAACTTCAAGGTTTCTGAGACAAGTCCTAGAGACTAGTACTCCAGGTCTTTGTAGTCGTAAAAAGAAAATAAATCAAGCTACTTCGGAAACTGTCTGTCAAAAACCAACAGCCCATTTACTGTCCTGCCCGAAGTTGGAAATTGCTTGCTCGTGTTCTTTGTGTGCCTTCCTTAAAAAAAAAAAAAAAGCTTAACTGTTACAGTGACACCAAGTTATTATTAGATTGTTACACATTTGTGTATGCCTAGAGCCATGTCCAGAAGAATGTTTATCAAAGTGATAGCATTAACTATTTATAGGCAGTGGGATTAGGTTGATGTTTAACTTTCTTAATTTTGCTGATGTTAGTTTTTGTAGAATTTACAATCTATTCCTACATTAAAATTGAGAGGTATCCTAGATTACATGGGTAGACCCATTCTGGCCCCGAGCCCCTCGTGACACCATTCTGGTGACCCCTGGTGACTCCTCTCTATGTTTATTAGTTCAGCTTTTCAAAACCCAATATGTAAGAATAGGAACTATTTATCTTTCTATATCTGGCTTATTTCACTTAATGTAATGTGCTCCGGGTACATCCATGTCCCAAATCATAGGTTTTCCTTAATTCAGTTCCTTCTCCTTCCCTCTCTCTGTCTCTCTGTCTCTGTCCCTGTCCCTGTCTCTGTGTGTGTGTGTGTGTGTGTATGTGTGTGTATTGTGTATATCTCAATCACATTCCCTTCATCCATTCATCTGCTCATGGACACTTCAGTTGATTCCATGTGGGCTACTGTGAATAATTCTGGAATGAATATAGGGATTGCAGATATCTCTTTGACACTGATTTCATTTTCTTTGGGTGTATACCCATTAGTGAGATTGTTATATCACATAGTAGCTCTATTATTACATTTTGAGACCCCTCTCTCCTGCTTTTCATAATACATGCTAAATTTACAGCTCCACCAACAGTATGTAAGACTTGCCTTTTCCCCAGGTCCTGGCCATCATTTTTACCTTTCCTCTTTTTGATAATAGCCATCCTGACAGATACAAGGTGATATCTCACTGTTTTAATTTGTATTTCTCTGATAACTAGTGGTGTTGAACATTTTATCATATACCTCTGGGATATTTGTGTATTTTCTTTCAAGAAACATCTATTCACTCCCTTTGTCCATTTTTCAATCAGGTTATTTGCTCTGAGTCCCTTATGTTTTGGATGCTAGCCTCCCATCATGTTTAGGGTTGGCATGTATTTTCTCCTATTCCACTGACCATCTCTTAACTCTTTTAATTGTTTCCTTGGCTGGGCAGAAGCCTTTACTTTAATGAAATCCCACTGATCTATGTTTGCTTTTGTCTCCTGTGCTTTAGATTCATGTCAAAAAAATCATTATTTGAACCAATGTAATTTTTCTTCTAGTAATTTTACAGTTAAGGTCCTACATTTAAGTCTTTATTTTGAGTTGCTTTTGTATATGATACAAGAAAAAGGTCTAATTTCATCCTTCTGCATGTAGATATCCAGTTTTCCAAGACCATTTATGAAAAGGCAATCTTTCTCTCATTGCATGCTCTGGATACCTTTTTAGCAAATAAATTGACCATAAGTTTATGGATTATTTCTGGGTTCTTCACTCTGTTCCACTGACCTATGTGTCTGTTTTTATGCCGCTCATATGCCACTAGAGAGTTGTAGTACATTTGGAAGTCAGGTAGTAGGATGCTTCCACTTTTGTTCTTTTGGCTCAAGATTGCTTTGATGACAGTGCTATAGGTGTCATATGAATTTTAGAGTTGTTTTTTCTATTTCTATGATAAGTGTCATTGGAATTCTGATAAGGGTTACACTGAATCAAGAGATCAGTTTAAGATATGTTATGGTTTATACATTGTGTCAACTTGGGGAGTCTAGAGGTTTGGCTAAGTGACTCAGCAGGAAGCCAAGTTGCTTAATTTGTACACATCCTGAGCCTGTGGAAGAGGAAGGCATGGAGACTGTGTCAGAGCTACATGCCCCCTGGGTGGGGGTAGCCTGTTTACAAGGTAAGGGAAGGAAAGAGGCTGTTTGCAGCCATTCCTCCCTTTTGTTGGTTGTTTTTGCTGTGCTCTGCTGCCCTGAGCAGTTCGCCCTCTGCCATGTGCCACTCTGCCTCTGAACCAGCCCACAAACTGTAAGCTAAATAAACCTTTCCTTCCTTCATTCTGGGTGTTGGGTATTTTGTCTCAGCAACAAGAGTAAAGTAACCAAGACAAGATATATGAGCATTTTAACAATATGAATTGTTCTATTCCAAAATATGGGATTTCTATTTATTTGTGTCTTCTTCAATTTCTTTCACCAATCTTTTATACTTTTCAGAATGTGGCTTTTTGGTAAAATTTATTCGTAAGTACTTTCCATTTCTGATGTTTATTATAAATGGATCATTTTCTTGATCTTTTCTTCTAGGAAATCACTTTCAATTATAAATAATTGCCACTCAATTTTGCACATTGAATCTATATTCTGCAAATTTTCTGAATGTGTTTATTAGTTCTAACAGTTGTTGGAGGTATCTCTAGATTTTCTATATTTACAATCATGTTATGTACTAACAGGGATAATTTAACTTCTACCTGTCCAATCAGATGCTTTATTTCTTTCTCCTGTTTAAAGTCAACTGATTAGCCACCTTAATTACATCTGCAACCTTCATCACCATTTGCCATGTAATACGTTCTGGGGATTAGAATAGGAAACTTTAGGGAGAGACCATCATAAAGCACACCACCTTCCTATGAGATTGGACACTCTTCCATGAAATTTTAGAATTGACACTGCAAACTAGTCACAATCTAGTTGCTGATTTGACCCAGTAAAGTGTGGAAATTAAATGAGACAACCCCAGTTGAATTCTCTGTAGAGTTGCTGTCCCATAGCAAATGCTCAACAATCTTGGCACCATTAATTACATTCAGGATGGGCCTCACAGTATGTGCTCAAGTCTCTCCATTATTTAATGCAGTTATTCAAATTCAGTGCACTTACTGATAACATTTATTAAGGACTGTATTTTCCATATGGAAGGTTATTAAGTGCACTTTCATTTCATCTTTAACACATCCCTTTGAGATAATTATTCTTAGTATCTCATAACAGAAAAGAGGAAAGTGGGACCTTAAAAAATAAATCACATGTTCAAGGCCAGACCACTGGCAAATGGCAGAAGCAGTATCTGAATTTCAGTCTCATAACTTTAATTCTGACCTGCCCCAGTGTCTCTGACAGCACTGTGGGTAGAGGAGAACCAGGAGGAAATGAAAGGTGCCTTTCCATACGATATTTATTTATTATCTTTTGAAATGTTTCACGGCAATAGCATATGCTTATTTTAAACAATCCAAAACAATATGAGAACTGCAGTTTCTATTGATGCCAAGCAGCACTATCAATTTCAAAATCATGTAAATAAAACAAAGGATGGAGAGATGGGGGAAAAATGCATTCTGGGATGAACCTCACAGCCCAAGAGCCAAAAGGGCACATGGGTCTCCTAGGAACCCGGTCAACCAAAATCTCATGAAATAATTTTTAAAAGTTGGATGTATGTTCAATTTTTCAGAAAGAAATTTGGTTGCCTATGGTCAAATTAGTCAACACACAGGACTGAGGGAGACTCAATACCAGGCATTCTGGGGAAGATGAATAACTCCCGGTCCCTGCTCTTGGAGAGCTCCCACCACTTAGTGACCGCAGTCACTTCTGCAGTAGCATCCCCGGTGCTGTGCACTGCAGGACAATACATAGACCAGTAAGCGAGAAGGCTGCTGTTCTCACTGGAGCACCTGGCTCAGAAGAGGGGCATGCCTGTGCCTGCTCCTGGAAAGTTTGTGAAATAAATTCCAGATATCACCAGCACAGGACATGGTAGTGTGTGCCTATAAGATTGTTTTGGTAACAAAGTGCACCTTAAGAAATTTGTGACCACTCTGGGAGGCTGAAGAAGAAGGATCATAAGTTCAAACCCAGCCTGTTGCAACCTACACACTTAGTGAGGCTCTGTCTTAAAATTTAAAAAAATATATTTTTAAGGACTAGGGTTGCAGTTCAGTACAAACGCCCCAAGTTTAATCTCCAGAATCACAAAAAGATAAAAGAAATTAAAAAGATGTCACCACCACTGCTGACGGAAGAATTCTTTCTCTGGTTTCATCCTAGTAGATAACTACACCAAGTCTCCCAAGATATGGCATAAATAATGGCAACGACATGGCCTGTGAGTCAAGAAACCTATTCTCTCACGCAGGTTCCTCCTCTCCTTCCTAGTTATGTCATTTTACGTCCTTCAGCTTCCATTTCCTCCTCTGAAAAGCGAGGCGGCCATAGGAAAATCTATGCCTTCTTCCTACGATACATCCTGAGCACCCAGGGCCTGATGATCAAACACTACTTCATTTCAAGCTTTGATAGTGTTATGGTTTATATCTAAAGGTTTGTTGATTTTTTGTTTATTCTTTTGAAGAAACAGCTCTTTGATTCATCTTTATATTGTTTTTTTTTTTTTAGTTTCACTATCATTAATTGTTGCTCGGATCTTTACAATTTCTTTCCTTGTATTAGCTGTGAACATGGCTTGTCCTTGTCTTTTTGGGACCTTGAGGTGGATGACTGGTCATTTATTTGGACTCACTTTGTTTTTCTGACATGGACCTTCACAGTCATAAGCTCTAAGCCCCTCTTAGAAGTGCTTTGATCGTGTCTCACAGGTTCTGGTATATGGTATTGGCATTATCATTTCATTCCAGGAACTAGTACTTCCTTTGATTTCTTCTGTGACCCATCAATTATTCAAGAGCGTATTGTTTAATTTCCATGCATTTGCATTATTTCTGTGGTTTCTTTTGCCATTGATCTCTAGTTTCACTGTGCTATGATCTGATAACATGCATGGAATACTTGATTCTTTTGCATTTATTTAGCATGCTTTATTGGTTAATATGGCTCTATTTTGGAGAAAGTTTCATTTCCTGCTGAAAATGTGTATTCCATTGTTTTGGAGGTAGAATACGCTCAAGATATTTACTAAGCCAATTTATTCAAAGGTTTTGCTCAATTTTGATTTTTTTGTTGTTGTTGTTGCTTTTTCATCTAGTTCATCAGTCTGTTTGTGACAATGAGGTATTGAGATCCTGCTCCATAACTGTGTTGATGCTCATCTCACCTTTTATGTCCAGGAGTGTTTTATGACGTTGGGAACACCAATGTTCACTGCACAATGTTTATAATTATTTTCTCTTTCTTTTAAAACACTCTCCTAACTAATATGTAGTGACTGTCTTTGCCTCTTCTGCTCAGCTTTAACCTGAAGTCCACTTTGTCTGAAAATAGAATAGCTTCTCCTGCTTGTTTTCATGTTCCCATTGCATGTAATGTTGTTTTCCATCCTTTGTTAGATGATGAGTTTCTTTGGGGGTTAAATGTGTTTCTTGTATACAATATTCTGTTGAAGTTTGTTTCTTGACCCAATCTACCAATCTGTGTCTTTTGATTGGGTAACTGAGACCACTCACATTGAGAGTTGTTACTGAAAGACAATGATTTTTTCCTGTCTTTGCATGGTTTTCCTGTTACAAATTCCTCCCTTTGCCCCGCTTCTGTTGATTGCTTGCCCTACCTGAGTATTCATTTTATTCGACCCTTTGTAATTATTAGCTTGTGTATTTCTAAGATACCTTAAAGAAATTTTTGGAGTGCTGGTTTCGTGGTCACAAATTTCTTAAGATGTAATTTGTCATCAAAATAATCTTATTTTTCCATCCCCTTTGAGAGATAGTTTTGCAGGCTGTATCAGTCTAATTTAGAATCTGTTTTCCTTTAGGGCTTGCAGCATTTCACTCCAAAGCTCTTCTGCATTTTAAGGTTTGTGTTGAGAATTCTGCTGTATCTCTAAAGAATTTATCCTTAGAAGTGATTCATTGCTTTTCTCTAACAGCTGTTAAGATTTGTTCCTTGTGTTGGACTTGCAGGTTTTTGACTGTCCCACGGGTGTGGGTGTGTTGTGAATTGGTTCTTTTCTGATCATGGCTATTTGGGGTTCCATATGCTTCATTTATCTGCATGTTAAACTTTTTCCATATTTGGAAATGTCTCTATTATTTCTATAAACAAGTTTTCTATACCATTTGTGCTCTCTTCTGATTTATTTTTACTAATCCAATTAACCTTAGTCTTCTTTTCATCATCTAGCAGCAGTTGGATCCATTTCTCAAGTTTTCTTGTTCTTCAAGTATCTCTGAATCATCAACATCAGCCATACTTGCTACTCTGGTCATTCATGTCTTGTTTCTTGTTGTGTAGTTCACTATCCTTCTATTGGTATAGTCTGTATACTTGCTTATCATTTTGCTTATTATATCCACTATCTGTTTAATTACATATTTGAGCTCACCAAGCACCTTACTGATCTGATTTTTATCTTCTCTTTTATTATTTTCAGTTACTCAGCTATGTGGCTTCTGATTTCATCTCCCCTGATACCCCATTGACCAGCTCTGGAGAGTTGAGTTTTTGGAGGCATTTTTGTTGCCTGATCGTCTCATGTTTCTATTGCTGTGTGTGTTGTGTTGTGTTGAGATTTGTGAGTTGGTTACAGTAGAAATATTTTGTTGCTAATATGAGGAGTGCTTTCATTACTTCCTGCTTTTCAGAGATGCATTCTGGGGCACAGCTAATTATAGGCCTTTTCCTCTCTCCCAAGATGTAACTGCCTCTGTTAATTTGGGAGGTGAGGCTCCAGTATAATTGACCCAGCACCAGGTTTTCCAGGAATGGACTTCAGTGTTGTTAATTATACAAAGGCAATGCAGGTATTGGTACACAGAAAAATCCAACCAGTCACAACAACTAGGCCATCCTAGCAAAAGCAATAAAATAAAAACAATAATAGTATCAAAGACAAACTGGATATTGATGTGTTCTATGAACCAACAATGTGCCACCCTTAACCAGAAAAGAGGTCTATACTTATAGATAAACACTAAGGCAAACCAAATATTGACATACAGTAAATATCTTCTAAATGCAACAACTATACCGCTGCTAGCAATAGAAAAGTATTCAATAGTAAGAGCATAGCGTTACCTGTCTAAAGATTAATAAAGCTTAATAATTATATAGTGATGCCTCAGTTGTCAAATGGTTCCAAGCTTGGACTTTCCACTACTTGCACATCAAAGTCTAAAAAAAAAAAATCTGCTCAGTGTTTCTAACTGTGCTCAATGGTCAAACCAAAGTCCAACTTCACAAAACCCTAATGGGCCGAGAGTGAGTCACGCATTGCATCTCGCTGCAGACAGCAAGGGGCACAGCTTCAGTCTGAGTGCCGCCCTTGCCCAGACAGTACATAGTGCTGGTGTAATTTTGGGTTCTCAGAAACAATTATTTGGTTTCCCATTATTTCTTATGAGAAAAAGATGTTCAGTTCTTGAACTTTTCATGAACGTGAACATGAACTCGAACATGAATTTGGAACAAATTGTGTTCAACAACCAAGGTATCGCTATATCAGTAAAAACAGAGGGTGCGGAGCACGAGAAAGTGGAAGAAGTAAAATTTGAATTGCTGATGGAGGATGACAAGGAGTGAAATACGATAAAGGAGCCCATTAAAGAGTAAAAGGACTGTAATCCCAGCACTTGGGAGGCTGAGGCAGAAGGATCAGTGTGAATTTGAGGCCAACCTGAGCTACACAGTGAGTTCAAGGCCAGGCTGCACAACATAGTGCGGCCCCGTCTCAAAAGAAACGAAGAACAAAACACAAAGAGTAAAAGGAAATTAATAAAATTAGATAAAAGTAGCAGAAATTCACAACAAAGAAAAGGTAAAGAAGCAAACAAAATAGAGAAAAATAAGAAGGGGAAAATTTTTAAAGAGAAAGAAAATGGAAAAAGAAACCCCGAATTACAGAGAACAATGAAGGAAAAACGAGGGCAGAAGTGATTCCCAAACAAAACAAAAAAAACTATCCCGGGTTTTTTCCTAAGGTCTGCAGCCTCAGAGTCCAGCAAGTCACAGTGCTTTCTGCCTAGCTCCACAGCCTGTGGATTTGTGATGTGCTTGCGCCCCACTCCATGGGCCCCTCTATTTACCCAGCTGTGGCAACCGTCCGCACTAGGGCATGTCCTTATCCTGGGAATGGGGAAAGCAGTGAGACCGCTGGTCTCTGTTGGATGCAGACAGCAGAGTGGAGTTTCTAGCAGACCACTGGACTTAATGCCTGCATGATCAGATCCAGCTGCTTCTGAAAGCCACACTCACTAGGCCCGGCTTCTCACTACGGAGAGCAGGGCCCCGTGTCCTTCCCAGCCTGAGCTTAAACTTCTCAGGAGGTCTCCGTCTAGCCCACTCCTTCTCCGGAGCTGTCTGCTGTGGCTGGCTTTCACCTCAGTCTCCGCAGTAAGGTAACAGTGAAGATCACTAACTAGGTCGGTTGTTTAGTCTCTGCAGCCCTGTGAAGAGAGAAAGCGAAGAACATAGCAGGCTGGGATCGGCAAGTGGCGCAGAGTGCAGAGTCCACAGGCACGGGGTTGACCAAGGCCAAACACTGTGTAGCAGGGGCTCCCTCCCTGATCTTTACTCCATTACACTGATTACTCAACTATTTTGTCACAGCAGTGGAAACCTGACTAACAAAACACTCATATCAGAAAACATCAGGCAATCTTAGAAATACAATGTCATGTATCCAGAGTAGTAGCTGCCTTGTGGGCTCTTGTCAGGCTGAAGCAGGAGGGTATAGTTAGAGATGGATGGGAACGATACATACTATACATGGGGTTCATTATTTATCCACAGTTTCGGCAATCAGTAGGGCTCTGTGATTGCGTCTCCCATGGATAAGGGGGAAAAATAATGTACTTGTACTCAACTCATTAGGACAGATTCTTGGAAGAGAACATTGGAACTAGTCCTACATGTGCATATTACAACATCTCTGTTGCCTGGCAAACAGCACATATTACATAAGTACTCACAAGTGGCACAGTTCTTGTCTTCACATACTGACTTGATCCAGAGATACTGCTAACTGCCATCACCACTGACTAATACCAGGGTAATGTTTATGTTTAATTCTGGTACAGGAGTCAGCACAGGATGTAGACATCCACTGTTTCTTGATCATCATATCATTGCATGGTTTTGTTCTCTTCTTAATTCTCTCCTTTCTTCTTAAATATTTTCTCCCAAATTAGTTTTTTCTTTAAGGTTAAGACCTTAGAAATTTTCTGTCCCAGGAAGGTTAGCAAGAACTCAAGTATAAAAGGTATCTGGTGTGTCTTTTTTCAATAATAAGTAGATCCTTAATGACCTTTATAATTTGTCCTCTAAAGATGGTTCATCCCAGCATAATGGGTAATCCACATCATGCTAGAAAATTATGTTCCCTGTACAGTTTCACGTGTGTTATAAAATTATATATAATATCACATTATGACTTTTTACCACAGACACACCTGTAGTTGCCCCTATGATTTTATTCCCCTTCCTGTAATCTGTTTGCTTCCCTTCTGACCCAGTCTTCAAATGTTGGGCTTTCTTAGCTCCCTTCTGACCCACTCTCTTTGACCACCTCGCCCGTGCACATGGATTCCACTCTTATCTGCATTCTAAACAGACTCAAACTACCGTCTCCACCCCTGACTTCTTCCCTGAGTTCCGAACACCCACTGTGTATGGAACTCCAACAATCCATGTGAGCATCATGAAGGTATCTGATGTTTTACAACGCGGAGCTCAGCAGTTTTCCCTCTAAGCCTGCGTCTACTCTACTCTTTTATTTCGGCGGTGTCACCACCACCCATCAGCCCCTCATCCACTCATGTTTACTTCATCTCCTCAGCCCCTCCCACTCCACCACTTCTCTCCGTGGCCACCGCCACCAAGTGGCCGGAAGCACTCTCTTGGCTGACGGTGCTACCTACTAAAAAGGCTCCGCACATTCCCTTTTGTTCTCTTCCTAAAGGCTTCTCTTACTATACCTTATGCAATCTTTCCAATTTTGAAATAATTTCAGACTTACAGTAAAGTTATAAAATTGTAAAGAATTCCATGAACCCAAGGTTATGTTATAGGTTTCATCATTAGGGTTTATCATTCATCATTCTCTTTTGTGATCAAGCTCTCTCTCCATAGTGAGTATGCCTTTTCCTGTTTGAGAGCAAGTTCCACACGCTTTTATCCCTAAATATTTCGGTTTGTAAAGCCAAGACATTCTCTTTGATAATTACAGTACAATTAGCAAGAAGAGAAACAGTTCTAACCCAGCAGCTAACACAGATCACATGCTGCCATGTTTCTTTAGTCGGCTTCGACCTGAAACAGGCCCTCAATCTTTCTTTGCCTTTTGTTACTTTGAGTGTTTAAAAAATGGACAGATGACCTTGATCTTGTAGAATGTCTTTCCAGTTGGGTGTGTCTTATACTTTCTTATGTTGTATTTCAATATGTGAGCATGGCATTTATTTATTGTGCCTGTTGGACACAGTGGAGGCTTAAATTTGCAGAATTTTGACCTGTTTCTTTCCAAATTCAGAAAGTTGCCTAACCACCCCAACCATAAAACTGAAATGTCAGTGATGAAAGATAATGTGTAGAGTGTCTGTCTATTCCTTTAATAAGTGGCCTCTCAACCTGTCACCTGAGAAGTAAAACACCTCCAAAGTTATGGGCCATAAAAGGCCAGGTCACATTAACAACCTAGGAGTGCACTCCTGGATACAGAAAGACCTATAGAGTGTAAAAGAAAAAAAATTACAGAATGATTAGATACAACCAAAGAACAAATTATAGAATTATACATACAACCAAAGAACAAATTATAGACTATTATATTCACTGGCCAGTTTAATACCCACATTTTAGAGATGAGAAAATGATATCCAAAGAACTTACATGGCCCCATATTACAACTCAACTGTTTGCACTATACCATCATGGAAGAAATCCATGAGCTTAATAACTTCATCGCTTAACTCATCTAATGCTAACAATTATTGCTCTTACTCCACCTAAGAGGAAAAGTGTTGAGAGACTGCTCACTTTCTCCACAGTCACATAGCATGTGAGAAGCAGAAAATGCCTTACACAAAGCTCTGTGCCTGCAACACCTCTGTTTCTTCCAGTCCACACCCACCCACCCAGCTTTTGTTTCTAAAGGAAGGAGAGGGAGGGGCAGGGAGCCAATTCAATATTTGACCTTATAGAAACAGTCCCTAGAATCTGACACTGAGCACAACAGATTATCAGAGTATCCACTTGCAGGGAATGAATGAAGCAGCAAGCGAATGCCTGACTTGGTAATTCGACCCAGAGCCACTTGAAATTACCAGAAGTGGCCACAAGATGTCACTAGTTCACACCACTTCAGGAAAATCACATCCAAGTCAAATGTTTTGGATCAGTTGTACAGGGATAGGAGTTACCACTGACAGTTGAGAGAGACTATTTCTCTTGTGCTTTGGGGCTGCTCCCTTGTTTCTCTTAAATCTACTTCAAGAGACAGTGCAAAGTACAGATTTAAAAAGAAGGCGACGACTGAATGTTCTCAAACTGGGGAACATTAACCACTTGTTTGCCAGGCTGCTCAGCAAAAACCAAGTTAGGAGCCAGGTGCAGGGGTGGACCTTCAGTCACAACCACTCAGGAGGCTGAAGCAGGAGGATACTTGAGTTCAAGAGCTTGCAACTAGCTGGCGCAACATAGCAAGACCTTGTTTCAAAAACCAAACCAAGCAAAAGCAGGCCCGACCCCTCTCCTCACTCCCTTTGCCCGCCCGCTCCACAGTGCGTCCTCTCAGCACTTTATTGTAATTCTCCCACCTCCCTCACTTCAGACTCGGGAAACGCTGATTCAGCAGCATGCAGAAGGCCGAATGCTGTAGGAGTTTCAAACTGTGCTTTCTTTTTTCTCGCACTCGATCCTTACCAAGACTAAAGTTCAGACTACTGCTGTGCGCGTATGTATGTGTTCATTTAACTGCTCAGTTCACAGCTAGCTTGTCCTTACTGGTGTTAGAAAAGAAAATATCATTAGAATCCAGTTTCCAAACCAGTACTTCAAGTTCTTAAAAGCGTTAAAACATCAAAGTTACCTTATTCGTATAAAATCTACCAGGGCAAAATATATTTGTGGAGTGTTGGTTTTTAAAGTGTGGGAGGGTTAGTGTATTTTATTACTGCCCCTTCCTGAGATTCCTTTTTCCAATATTTTCTATTGAAGTTGTTAATAAATAATTTCCATTAATTCCAATTTAAGTTTTTTTTTTTTTTTTTTTTTTTTAATTCCAATTTAAGTTTAATAAGCCTGAGAGGGAAGTAAGCTCACTCTGTTCCTTGCTTGGTAGGTTCTGGGAAAGTTATTCAGCGTGTTAGACCAAAAGAGTTTTGCCTGAAAGGTCCATATTTCGCACACAAATATATCTTACTTACTGAGAGAGAAAATAAACTGTCCCTTTCCATGCAGAGGATGGAATGCTGCAGAGAAGCAGGCTTCGGTGTCCATGGTGTAATGGATGACGGTAGAGGCCAAACAAATCTCTTACAAAAATAATCGTTTAATAGTTAAGGTTTACAAGAGACCTACCCTTCAGAAATTAAATGAGCCGCTAGGCCACACTCAAGCCATCCCTCCTTTCAGCCTCCCTCGCTTTCATTTCTCAGTGTGCTCCCTGGAGCAGAGAAGCGGGTGGGGGATTTCATGGCATTAAACACGCTCACGTGTTTCATGAAGTTAAATGAAAAATTAAAATTCCAAACACGACAGGAACTATTAGGCTTTGGTAAAAAGAAATGCCTACATAAAGGACAACTAAAAATAAAGAAAAAACTACAAAACCTAAAATTAAAAGCGTCAGCTGGCACTGGGATAAAGGATGCTTTATTCTACTTACAAGTTTTCAAAACTTTCTAGAAGACCTATTGCACTCCGTAAAGGAATCCACAACCAAGCGCCTGAGAATTACGAAAATGTTTTTCAAATCTGTAGTACATTTGCTCACAGATAATGATGCGGCCACTGAACACAACTCTTAGAAAGTTTCTCCAAGAACAGGCAGTGACAGGAGCCACTCACAGCAAGCTCAAAAATCAGAGGCAGGGCACAGAATTTCTCAGACAATTCTGTGGGAGAATGCGATGGCCACCAGCAAGAAATGGGACCAAAAAGCCGGAGGAGGCCTAGGAAACAGAATTATTTCTTCTTTATATATATTTTGTCTGCACTGATTACATTGGAGAATAAATAATTAATAAATAACAGGCCACTAAATCCAAGTACCTGTGTGAAATGGGCAGAGGGCTACTATGCACTGCGGGGAGGGAGAGGGCCACACAGCCTTCTAGAGAACAAGGGTACCCAGCAGGCTACAGGTCCGTTTCTCTCCAGGCAGATCCTGAAACTCTTCTCCAAAACACCTACTCTCCCTCCCCTTACCAGGCCTACCGTGTCCCACGCATGCACCGGAGAAATGCAAAAGGATGCTAACCATGGCATGGCTTATTGCCGTGGAGAACAGACTGAAGTCTACACAGATCGAGTTGTGTCCTCCCAAAATTCAAGACCCTGAAGTCCTACCCTCCAGTGCATGAGACTGTGACTGTATTTGGAGAGGAAGTCTTTTTTTTAATCTTAAAGATAATAAGAAATGATACAGAATTTCAAAACAAGATGATAGGAAATTGATGGTTATTATATTGCATATTGTTATCTTCAAAGTAGTGGCTCAGATGACCAGCTACAGGCATGTAACATTGATCAAGCAATATAAGCACTAAGTGTTCCTTTCACTAAACTAGTAGAAATTAGTAATACATTATCTTATCTTGGAGATAATATCTTTAAGATGATAAAGTGACCACTTTCTGGCGGGCCTTAACTGAGTATGATGGGATTCCCTAAAGGGGGAGATTAAAGCCAGGTGTGGCGGCGCACACCTGCAATCCCAGCTACCTTGGGAGGCTGAGGCCAGAAGATCACAAGTTTGAGGTTAGCCTAGCAACTCAGCAAGACCCTGTGTCAACATAGGACGGTGGGGATGGAGCTCAGGGGTAGAGCTTTTGCTTCACGTGCACAAGGCCCTGGGTCCCACCCGAGGGAGTTAGAGAGGACGGGGAAAAGGAAGATGAGGGGCAGGAGGAGGAGGGGGGCAACAATGGCATCGGAGTGGACAACCATTTGAAAGATACGAGAGGCTCTGAAGAAACCAAGTCTGCTGACCCCATGGCGTTGGATTTGTCGCCTCTGGGGTTATGATGCAAGGATGTTTGTTGATTAAGACACTCAGCCTATGGTACTTGACTGTGGCAGCGCTACAGAACTAACACAGAGTCCATCATAGTGGGATTCGTGAATACCAACTCAGTGATGCAAAACTGCTCTTTTGGTCTAAAACAGTAAACCACCATCGACTCAAATTTGTAAAAGATAAGGATCTGAGCGAACAATAAGGAGTCCGGCGAATGGAACATCCCCCAGGAACAGGGTCCCAGCATGCGATTCGGACTTCACCCAAATCCTAGTGCACAAAGGAGCCTGAAGCAGCACCGTATTTAAGAAGAAGCCCGGACCCCAAGACAAGAGGTATGGGGCCACTGGTTGATTATTGGGCGTTTTACAATGCAAGGGCCAGAGCCCCAAACTCAACCCACCTCTCCCAGATGTCGCTCTGCCTCAGCCCAGATAAACAACCCTGCCATGGTGCGCGGAATTCACTCATTTTTCATCTGTCTGAAAATGTAGAGCAACATTATAAATGCTTTTATATGAGCCATTTATATGTCACTATAAGGAGTCAATTACTCTGTATTTCCTCTTGCTTTATTAGTCCAGACTTTCCCCCGAGTATGGTGCTACTTCAAGCTCTTTTCTGCTTTGGTAAGAACCTATTTTAAAAAATGAAGTCTAGGGCTGAGGTGCAACTCAGTGGAAAAGCATTTGCCCAGCACATGGAGAAGCTAGGGCTCAATCCCCAGCACTAAAAAGGAAAATACAAAAACCTCTAAGAGGCAGGTCTAACAAGGAGGGTGGACAGGATCAAAGTGTGTCCTATACATATACGGAAAGGTCACAATGAAATCCATTCACTTGTACAACTCAGATGCACAAACAACTAGAATAATGTTTTAAAGGATGGTCTTTCATGCAGCAGGACTAAGTCGCAAATAGCTGCAGGCTGCTGGAGAAGAGTCCACATGGGGACAGCTGCAGGAGTGAGAGGTGGAACCAAGCCTGGTTAAGGGAGGAGGGAAGGGTGTGGGCTTCACGCTGCAGACAGAAGCTGACAGGAGCTTTATGATGAGCAATGGCCTGGTAGGCTATCCAAGAAGTCCCTGCAAGCAGCATGGAGGGTTGGAGGGAAAAAGTTAGTGGTGACCAGGCAGAAAACTTGTCCTGGCATATGGGAGCTTTTCCATACCAGCGCACACACATAGTCACAACCTAGCACTGCAGCTAGAAATGCTGAAAGGTCACTTTGCCTGTGAAGCAAAGACAATAGAGAGAAGTCCCAGAATACACAGATGATTGTAGCCAGCAACTGCTTAGACCATGTAAATTTTAATGTCAGAAGTGCTTACCCTGTATGAATTTTCCTTGTTTGAAAACAAAAGGGACCCATGGATCCTGGGAGCCATGTGGATCCAAAATGGATTTTCTCTAGAAAAGTGCTACACTATCCAGAAGGTGCTCCCCATCTTCCTGCACTGGTTAGATTAGCAGTTATGCTAAAACTATTGGTGAGGCTTCCCAGGTCCGGAGGACCAACCGAGACCCAGACAATGCAGATGTACAGGTACCTGAAGCTACTCACTCACGTGTACACTCATTCTGGGAGATAAGGGGGTCACAGGAAATACAGAGGGCCCTCTGTGACCCCTTTGCTCCTGGGAAGTGTGGCTGTGCTGGATGATGTTCACAGGAGCAATTTTATTTATGGAAATACACTCAAGTGGGTCAAAATATGCTTCTGCCCTCATCTCTGCTACAGAAACTTGCGATGCCTCAAGTAAGGCATTAAAACCGCCACACCTCAGTTGCCTCAGACGTAAAACGCGTAACTAAATCTGGTTATACATCAGAATTATGTGGACACGTAATTAATAATGGTTCTTGGGAATAACGCCACACCAACGGGGTTCTGGAATCTGTTTATAACAAAGTATCTGTGAAGACATCTGGTAGCCCCAAGGTCTCTTGCTTTATAAAATATTTCCATGTTATCAATTCAAATAGTGAGGGGCACAGGCACAGCAAGCCCCGAACGTCATGGATAATATCTTGGCTTCTTGCAGCAGACTTTGGTTTCTCTGAGGATGCCTTGTTCCCATCGCTAGCTCCAAATGCACTGTCAGTCTTACTCAGTCGACGCTCTTCTCTCTCCTCGCAATGTTAAATGAAACTATAATGAACCCTACCCTCTTCCAAATCTATCTCTAGAGACCTGGAAGTGTAGCTCAGGGATACACCCTTGCCTACCATACGTGAGGTCCTGGGCTCAACCTTCAGCACTGCAAATATGACAATCTGAAAAGGTCTCTCTGGCTAAAAGAGAAACATCATGCAACAGCCCAGCAATTAGACACCTTCCTGTCCTTAAAGGTCACTCTGACTGACCGACTCACACACTAGGAAGTCTCTTCCGTGGGCTTCAAATTTCTGCCATCTGTCTATTCTGCTCCCGAGTAAGGTATGCCTGCTTCTCCCAAAATTCTGTTGATATCTCTAGCAAAGCAATTTGCTCCTCACCATAAACATCAATTACCTGGAGTCTAGGGCGACCCTCGCATGTCCTAAAATGCTTAGGACTATATTAAACAAAAGGCTTTGAGAAACAAAAGCAGAACAGAAGGTCTAAAGTACCCTTTCTTTAATATAAACAATGCTACTTGACTTGTAGAATCCTATTTCTTAGCCTCTACAACAAGTACAAGGGAAGTAACAGTTACCCATCCATTACCTACGCTGACATGAATTCTAGTGCTCCCTGTGCATGCTGGCAGTACGGATGGTCACTATTTTTGTTTTTAACAGCAAATCTGTTTTCCAACTCCTTGCATATTTAGTAAGCCCCCTAGAGGAGGGTCAGCCAGTCTGCATTTGGAAAGCACTGAAGCAGGTAAGTGCTAGAGTTACTTTCAGCTTTCTCTCTTCTCTGAAAACAAATGCGCTTCTGCAACATGGGGTGAAGGGGGCTTTGGAGTCCACCACAGCAGGATGCAAACTGCAACTCTGTCGCTAACTAGATGGGCTTCCTTGGGCAAGGTTTTGTGTTCATGCCTCTGTTGTGGACTTGTGCTCTTATACTAGCCCCCAGGAAACCAGACCAAACCAGAATTCAACCATTCATGCTAAAGAAGCAGATACATCTCCAGAGCAGACCCATTTTCCCTAAAAACAGGAAACTCCTCTCCACTTGACTTACTGAAATATGGAAATTCCCTCAGTGTTAACACTTAAAATAAATAATGTGAAATAACCTGAGGTTACCCAGTCAACTGTTTTTTCTACCATTGTTTCTTTGTTCCCACATTTCAAATCCACTGTCTCCCGCTGGGTAACTCTCACTCTAATCTGTAGAAACAATAGAAGCTGCTTGAATTAGTGAATCAATAATAAAAGCCAAGTAAATCTGTAATTAAATTTGTTGCAGTTTTGCCTTTTGACACCTGCTGCCTACAGCCACTGAGACTTGGCTTCCACATCTGTAAAAAGTGAACACTGCCCAGTTCGTAGGACTCTGTTAGGTGATACAAGTGAAAGACATTATCAACGAATGCTAGTTTTTTTTTCCTCTTAGCATATAGTGGGTCACCTTAGATAAGATTAGAGAGTTAAGAGAAAGCTCATGTGGGCTGGGCCTCTTCTGAGAAAATATCTGTACTCATGAGCTCATAAGTCATTGGCTGAGTCAGGAAATTACTGCTATGGGCCACCGTAAAAGCACACACTGCTGCTCCGCTGCTCCTGCATTACCTGGTGCTGGCATGTTCCAGGTCAACATGCACTTTCAGGACAAAGGCAGGCTTAACTTCACCTGGGCAAAAGGCTGCAGAGCAGTCTGCTGCTGTTCTATGTAACCTTCAAGTGCCCTGAAAGAGCTACTCTACCCTTGCAGACAAGCAAGGACAAGGTAACCCATCACTTTCTGACTTCTGCATTCCGGGGTTCTCCTGGATGGTCCCACAGCACATGGCTAGAGGTCACATCCTTCTGGGCTCACCGTGAGCTTGTCTAGATCGAAAATGTCTTCTACCTCTTTTACTTGCAGTACCTCACGTAGTGCCAGGTCCACACCAGATAGGGTACATTTGATAAAGCGATGAATACATTTATGGATGGATAGACAGATGGATCAAAGGGGTGCAGACCATGTAAACTGGCTGAGTGATTACTTCACATAATGTGCTTGCAGAATTCCCTGAAAACATGAGCCTTTATTTCATCAGCCAATTCTGGAAAGCAGAAACAATGTTTCCCAGTGCAAAGAGACTTCAATCAAAACTGTCAAGTGCAACGAGGCATTAAACTAATTCATTCAATCCCTCATTCATTCAACAAACACTCACTAAATCTTCATTATATGACAGGCACTATGCCAAGTGCTGGAGACAAGAGGAGAAAAAAGATGCAGTCCCCAGAGGACCAGGGTGGCAATCAATTTTTAAAGCTTCCTGTGGGGGCCCATGAGAAAGATGGTCTGGGAGGACCACCCGCCTGCTGCCCAGGGACTGCAGAGTACTGGAGGGCACTCCGCCACCGGTTCCATGGGGCCATGGCTACCTCCTCTGTTCTTGTCCCAGTTTCCTCCTCCCGGCACTTTTTGTCTTAACCAAACTATCAAGCTGAATTATTTACTGCTTTTTGCAACTACTGAATAATAACACTGTTCTTTATGGTAACATTAAAACTAATATTGAAAAACGCTACAAATACAGAGGTACCTCGGCTCAGGAATGCTTTTTTTTTTTTTTTTGCAAATAATTTGGTTCACAAACAGAAGCGAAAATTTAGGTTTTGGGTGCAAACTCTGCACCAGGTGACCAGCATGACTGTGCTATTTTCCTGACATGAACACAAACATGGCCACCTTTTCAGAACCGTGGAATGAATCAAGTCTATGAACTGACGTCCCACTGCATTTAGCTTTGCCTTAAAAAATGATTTTTCAAAACTGAAAAATTTACAACCCATCTTTACTAAATGCACATCATGTTTAAGACAACTCAGCATTCTAAGGTAATGAAGATAGCCCCCACCTTCAGCTTGAACTCTGAGCTTACCTGAAGCATTTTTCTATGGTTACATGGCTCTCAGGGAAGGATACCAGTCTCTCTCCTCTGTGTGGTCTTCTTAACACTGAAGAAGACCTCACAATAAGAAACTGGCCACCCTAGCGATCACTTCCCTCAGCACCAAAGTTGTCTCAGAAATTAAGGTACTTAAATTCAGGGATATCTGGTCATACATCATATTACAAGTTCAAAGACTTCAATAGAATATTGGTTATTGTATACACTTCACGCCCATGATCATATTCACCACCCTCACCAGAGGGCAAGAGGTCCATTCGTCTTGATCTTGAACCTCCAAGTGCTCCTGTTAGGGAGGCTGACAAATTTTAAATGCCTATGTCCCCTCTGCATATAACCAGAACTCCTCAGGGAGCTGCCTGGTAGAGCTGCCCTGGTTAGACAGGAGTGTGTGTCGTGCACTGGCTCACACACGCTCTTTTAGGTACGTTTGCAGTACACCACATTTCCACCCCTTGTGTGCAGCTGGTACACGGACACTACACACCTGAGTTCCTTTTCTCTTCCATTTCCCTCCCCTTCTTCCCTCTTCTCTCCACCTCCTGATCCCCCTCCCAGCTGAGAAAGATCTGTCTCCCTCCTTCCGATTAAACCTTCTAGGTTGCTCTTTATTTATAATTTGGGTTCTCATAGACTATAAAAGAGACAATGCAATATTTAAACTTGTGTATCTAATATTTCACTTAACATTACCGTTGACAGGTTCATCCATTTTCCTAGGAATGATTCAGTTTACCCTTTGTAATGGCAGGTTAGTGTAAATGCCATATTTTCCTCATTCACCCACTGGTGGACACACAGGCTGCTTCCGAGACTGAGCTGTTACTAACTGTGCTACTGTAAACGTGGGTGTGAATGCATCACTGCAATAGGGCATCTTTAACTCTTTCAGGAAGATTCCTAGAAGAGGAGCGGTTGGGTCAAACAGAAGTGTCTATACATTTCGCTCGCCCATTTTTTGACTGTGTGGCCCACAGCAGAACTAAAGGTCAAGCAGACCCCGGCATCTGTCTGCCTCCAGGGCTGCGTTTTCCTCTTCCGCTTCCCACCACCTTCCACTTGCTGCCAGCTTCCACTTTTTGCCAGTTTCCACTCACGCTGACTTCCTCCCCACCAGCTTCCACCACCTGAAAATCCAGGGGAGGAACTGTCTGTATTCAAGTTTTTTTTCCATTACTATTATTCTCTAAATAACATAATACAGAATGTATTGTATTAGGTGTTATAAGTCAACTAAAATGATTTAAAGTACATAGGAAGAGGTCCACAGTTATATGCAAATACTGAGCCATTTTATATAAGACACTTGAGTATCCCCAGACTTTGCTCTGGCAAAGGGGTCTTGGAACCAATCCCTCCAGACAGACAGGGAGGAAGGACTAGACTCACTCCCAGCAGGAATACTGGATAAGTGCTTTAAAAGGGCAAGTACACGTGGGTGTGGTGGCACACACCTGTAGTCCCAGTGCTCTGGGAGGCTGAGGCAGGAGTATCACAAGTTTGAGTTTGCAATGAGCAATTTATCAGGGTAAAGTCTCAAAGTAAAAGGGGGAGCTGGGAATGTAGCTCAGTACAAAGCCCTTGGGTCCAATCCACAGTTAGAAAAAGAAAAGAACAACTGCATCGCTTTCACATTCTACTGTCATAAGAAAAGCACCTTCGGGTGGTTCCACCACTACCTCTGTGACCCTCAGCCAAAGGGCAAAATTTTCATTCTCAGCTCCTTCTTCTGCACAGGCAAAAAATCCCACCTACAAAGCTGCTGCTGAAGATTAGAAATCATACCAAAAGAAAGCTTATCACATGTCTGACACATATAGTAAAAATTGAGCATGTTACACTGTTCAAACTATAGGCAAGTGAGACTTTTAAGCTTGTGCACATTTGTTACACACACACACACACACAAAACACACACTCTACATATTAAGCTTCTTGACAAAAAAAAGCAACTCTTCCACTAAGAAACATTTCTTTTATATAGAAACATACCATTTATTCAGTGAGAAATTTTTTACCATCTGTTCTGAACAAATTTTCTCCTCCCAGGTTGATTGAAGGCACACCACTGCAGCATATATTTAATATTATCATTATTATTATTTTCCACATTTAATACATTTCCTTCTCCTGCACAGAATATTCTCCCAATGTCAGTTGCCAAAAGGAGCCACAGCACATTCATAACAGAGACAGAAAACTGCCTCAGTTTCTGTTTTCAATGTGATGATTCAGCAAAAGCAAAGCCAAGCTGGGTTTAATGGGTTATGAAACTGGGGAAATGGAAACCACCCCGAGTATATGTCATGGCCATGATCATTAACACCCGCATGACATGAAGGGAGAAAAGAGAACACCTGTTGCTTCTCACCAAACTTCCACCTAACTTTTACTTTTCTATTTCTTTGAAAGGCACTCTTCTGCCTTCCATGGTGGAAGTATCTGGGCGTCTTCTCAGGCCATTCCTGGGCAAGCAGATGAAGCAGGTGCACATGAAGTGGAAACAGCAGGCTCCTCGCACACAGATGGGAGCCCTTCTTATTTTCATCCTGGCTCAGTTCAGAAGAAAACGGGTTATATTCTTAAAAAAAAAAAAAAGCACATCCTTGTTGCGAGCACACCGGTCCATTCAGGTGTCCAGGTTAGTCGTCCCGGCTCACAGAGCCTCCAGTACCCTGAAAACCTCCCTCCACCATCCGTCTCCTCCTCTACGGTCTTCTGAGTGTGGTTACTTTGTCCATAATGCCACACATCATGTAAAGGGTTTGGACCTCTCCAAGGAACAGGTGGGGATGTTCTATTTATGAAATCCATGGTAAGTTTTCCTAAGTAATCACCTTCTAACTTCTGGAGCCAACACCTGGATTCCCAGCATCCAGATTTCTGTAGCTGGAAATCATGCCAGAAAAACAAAGACCGAGTGGCCCCAAGTGGACTGTGCCTGGAGCTCTGATACATTCTTCCAATCTCCACACCACTGAGAGGTCCCATAAGATATTAAGACAATGAAGCTGACAAGGCTGATGTAACGATGCATAAAGGCTTTATAAAAATACTCCCTGCCATTCACAATAAAAGATGTGTGTAAACATCGCCTCGAAGTAACTAGAGAACCCTGGAGCTTTTTCATCTCCTCTTTCCAATGTTTTGCAATTTCACTTGCTCAGCTTGTCTCCGAGGTATCAATCTGTTTTCTTCTTGTGAACAGAATTCAGAGTCCGAGGCTGCCGTGGCGCATGGGCTTGTGGTTTGACTGGCAGAGAAAGTACTACCAGGAGACTTATGATATGTAAGTAAAAGTACATGGACCTAGGAATAAAAACACATGAAAATTATATTTTGAAGAAGGATATACAGGGGAAATGCCATATAATCGCATGACCTCCACGAGTAGAAGATAAGGTACTGCTTTTAGCTGTAGAAATGAGTGTCTGTCGGGCTTGCCTTGATGTCCTCCACAGATCAGTAGGTGAGCAGACCAAGGATGGACTGAAACCAAAAAGGTGGGCAAACCAAATCAAACTGTTCATCTGCAGATAGACAGAGTATTATCCCCTGACATCGTAAGCAGGTCAGGAGAATTAACTCCACAAATGCCAGGAATCCCCAATATTCAAAATCTAAGGATGGACAAGATCATATTCAAACCCAATAGTCTGTCCCCTCAACAGAAATACAACAAACACTTTGTCCCGTACATTCCTCCTAAGTATAAAGAATTTTTCTTCCTGTGTGTTTTATGAAACAGAAGGATCCAGATCATGAAAACCTAATCTATAACCCTAAAAACAAGTTTTAAACAAACTAATTAGAAACAAGTTTTACTTTTGAGATTTGTTGACTTTTATTGAAAAAGCACAGTATTTAGCAGAGTGCACACAATGTAGAAATCCAATAGATATTGGGCGTAGTATAAGAATAAATGCATATAACTAGGAAGGACTTGCCTCAGCATAACTGTTCTCAATTCATTTGGAAAGGCTGAAGTTACACTTTCTCTAATGCTTCTTAAGGTTAAAGGAAAATGATGCTAAACGAAGGGGGAGTTACAGCTGACTAATGTATCACTCAGCTTCTGTAGTGTCAGGCACATGACTCACAGAACCAGGTAATTCACGTATGCCCTAAATGGCTCAAGCCGTAGCAAAAGGAATAACTCCCTAAAAATGTCTACATACAGTCAAGAGCACTAATAGATCTTGATTCATTTATTCTTTCACTAAAAATGTATTGCTTACAATGTACAAAGCAAAGTGCTGCATAGGTACCTCAGGGGTACAGTGCTGGCCTAACACGTGTGAGCCCTTGGGTTGTCTCTAACATGCACACACACACACACACACACACACACACACAGTATTAAACTGGGTTCTCACAAAAGACACAAGCTTCTGTCCCTTCCTTTGTGGTATGAAAACAAAACAAGCACAGTGTGTCTTTAGTACTCATAGGTAATTGGTTCCAGGACCTCTGCAGACACCAAAACCTGCAGATGCTCAAGTCTTGGTGTTGTATTTGCATGGAGCCTACATACATCCTCCCATATACTTTAAATCATCTCAAGGTTACTTAGAATAGCAAACACTGTACATTGAAAGTGGGGTGAAAATTCTATATCCTGTATGGGTTAGGGAATAATGAGAAGGAAAGAAGTCTGTACATGTTCAATAAAGACTCAATATTTTTCCAAATATTTTCAGCCTATGGCTGCAGAACCTATGCATGGATACACAGGGTCATCTGTACAGGGTTAAAATGGTCATTAATATAGCAAAGTGGTGAAAAGTTATAGTAACTGACCACCTAACTTACTGTCCAGAGGACATTACTGAAAGGGAAATAGGGCTCTATAGTTAATGCTGTGGCTGAACTGGCACGAGCTCGGATCCTTGGTAACTACAGCTTTCAGATTCTACACTATATTCTTGGCATACTTGGTCCTTCTGTTTTGACTTACCTTTTATATGCGGCCTAATCTACACAACAGCAATTATGTTAGATTAATTCCAAATACTTCAACAAGCAAGGGAAGCAAGTTTCAATCCCCTACTGAAATGTAGTAACCTATTCGGACATTCTTTATTTCTCTAAAATTACAGGGACTCTTTCTATTATGAAAAAACTCAACTCAGGTAAAACCCTCACTGAATATCCTAGGCCCTGACCTAGGTGCTCCAGCTGCAGAGATAAGGCATAGTTTGTGCTCTGAAGGAATCTGCTCTTACAGAAGCTTCTGCACAAATTCTAATACTCAATGTGTTACCTAGTTAAAGGCAAATTACTGCATAAGAATTTGGCTTTTCAAAATGATTGTGAAGATTTATCTTTCATAACACATTTCAGTGTGTGTTAAACTTCAGGCTCTCTGACAATTTAAAGGAAAAAAGTTGAGAAATTTAAAACTCAGGTTTGAAGATGCTCTGAACAGACCAGACATAAAAAGGAAGTACAATAGGAATTCAAATTTTAAGTGGCAGAAGACACACTGGGAAAAGGATTTACAGGTAAGTGCTGTACCCTGCAGCCCTGACTGAGGAACAGACCTAGGACAAAACTAGGTTCACTTGCACTAAAGGTCAAGCCAATTTACCAAATTCAGCAGTTCTCTTAAGAGATTCTGAAAACACATTATGAGGTGCCATCAATCTATAAAGGCTGTGGCAGCAACATGTGGCAATTAGAAAAGTTAATTAAATGAAATTGAAAATTCAGTTCTTCAGTCACACTGTATATTGTGCCCACATACGCTTACGGCTAATGCACAGGATTTCTAATGCACAGATTAAGAATAGTTCAGTCATTCTAGAGTCTTCTATGGGACAGAGCTGATGTCAATAGTAAACTTACTTTACACGCAAACCAACATTTAAATATTCATAAAAGATAATGTTAGGCTAAATCATTTCTAGTGGACCACATGAGCAAAAGAGTTTTGTTTCATCTTTTTTTTTTTTTTTTTTTTTGGCGGTACTGGGGATCGAACTCAGGACCCTGCGCTTGCTAGGCAGGCGCTTATTCCACTGAGCTATATCCCCAGCCCCTGTTTCATCTTGAACAAAGGTGTTTTGCAAAATTATTTTAGATTCCTTCTAAAAAGAAGTAGAAAATGGCTTGATAACAATTGGGTTTTGCCCTTAATTCCCTGCCTAGGTACAGGAATTAACATATACTTTAGTTGGTTAAATGCATGTTAGCACAAACATGTATTTAACTTAGTCTGATCTACAAGCAATAATTTGCTTCCAAAATAACCTCTTCTAAAGAAATTTTTAGTAACTGCCTTACTAATCTTGCTGTTAAAGGAGCTACGAGTCTCAAAGTCAGGTCTAGCACTTCCTTGCTTTGGTGGTTGCAGTCACCCTCTCTGAGCTTACCTTCCCTGCATGACAAGTGGGGAGAAGAACACTCTCTCTTCAGCTCACCAGCCGCCATCACGGGTTCTCCATTCAAAGGCCTGCTCACCCACTGCCCTCCCACACACCACACCTGCCTTAGCCCCACGGTGCAGCCTCCGGACGGAGCTCAAATGCCACTTCCTCCCAGGATGAGTCAGATTCCTGTTAGATGCACTCGTGAAGGTTTGCACCACTCACTTGGAGCACAGTCTTAGTGTGCGATATAAATGTGTCAATTATCGCCTGTCTTTCCCAGCAGGCTACCATCTCCATGGGAGCAGGAAGGATTTTTAATATTTGCTTGACAATATTTCTCCAGCTTCAAGCACAGTGCCCAGCACACTCTAGGCATTAAATTGCACTAAACTAAACACAAGTGTTTTGCATTAACATGGTAAATACAATACATTCCTGAAAAAAAAACTCACATGCAGTAATATCACACACTTAGAATATCAGGGCTTAGAAGGAAACACTGCATTAGAAGTAGACAACTCAAAACCTGGAAAAGAGGCTGGGGATATAGCTCAGTGGCATAAGTGCCTGCCTGGCAAGCGCAAGGTCATGGGTTTGATTCCCAGCACCAAAAAAAAAAAAAAAAAACTGAAAAAACGTTATAACCACAGGGCTACTGACACAATCAGCATCTATGGAAACAACGTGGACAGCCCAGGCAGACAGCTAAAAGGGACTGAAGGCTGCTTCTGGAGGTGTTAACAACGCAGATGACAACACGGGCAAATGCTGCCGTAAGGACCCTGACCAAACGGGAGTGAGGGCGGAGTTCAGGGCCCAGAATGATGCGGGATGGGTCCAGTTATCTTTGTCTGGAGCAGAAATAGCTTCTGCCCTTGTAATGGCTGGTGGGGGCCTCTTCACTGGCTAAAGATTGTAATCTCTTCCACTCTCCTGCATTCCCTGCCTAGAAGAATTGTGTATAATCCAGCACATCTTCCATGTTATGCCGCTGATGTAACCCCCCCACATCTCACTATTATTATCACAAAAACACATAGAGCAGAATAGACTTTACTGACGAGTGTTCTGTGGTTCTCTCCACTTTTCTTTGGTCTAACCATAAAAAATTATCCTACTTATAGATACTGATACCTATGTTGGGTAGTGAAGTTTCTTGGATCCATTCCTGACCAGTCCTTCAACTAGAATATCCTCAGCTTACAAATAAGATATGCTTGTGTAGGTGTGTGTCTGCTAAAACAAATGGACAATGGCAGGTTAACAAGAGAAAAGGCATACATATTCATAATATGCATGGAGTCATATAAAGTCCGAAACTCAAAGAAGGGTAGATGGCTGAAGCTTATTATTGTTCTTTTTTTAAAAGTTAGGGTATGTTTGTGATGCCTTAATAATTACATTACTCCTGGGGATGGGGTACATATACATACCAGATCTTAATCACTTGTACTTCCCCTGATCCCTTTCCCATCTCCACAAAGTCTGTCTCACTGTATCCTAACATGTAGCTTTTATTTTGTTCTTTAAAATATTTATATTTGGGGTTTCTCATATAAAAGAAACCATGTGATATTCACTCTTCTATGTCTGGTTTATTTCACTTAGTATTATTGACTCAAGACACACCTGTTTTCCCACAAATGAATCAAATTTGTCTTTCTTTATGGCTGAGCAGTACTTCATTGTGTGTTTTCCTTATTCATGCATCAGTTCATGGCCTGTAATGAGCGATACATTGTGTCAGTTGGAGAAGTCTAGAAGTTTAACGAAGCGACTCAGAAGGGGACCAGGATCCTCACTTTCTGAAAATCCTTATCCTGTGCAAGAGGAAGGCAGGGACATGGTGTGAGTGCTACACGCACCCTGGGGAGAGGGGCTGGGGAGCCTGATTACAATGTAAGAGAGGAAAAGAGGCTTCTCCCTTTTTTGCTCTTGTTGCTTTTCTGTCTTCTGCTGCCTTGAACTGTTACTCTCTGCAACATCACCCTGCTTTGGAGTCAGCTGAAACCTTCATAAAATGTGAACTAAATAAACCTTTCCTTTTTTAACTTTGGGGCGTCAGGTATTTTGTTTCAGCAACGAGAAAAAAGTAACCAACACATTGGCCTACAGGGCACTTGCAAGATTTAAACTCTTCCGAGTTGTGCTGTTATAGACATGGTGCACACGTTTCACTGTAATATGGTATCTATAACTCCTTCAGAAAGATACCCTAAGATGCATAGAAGTTGAAGCTTAAATAACTTCTTCATAGGAGACAGGAAAGGAGGGGCTGTATAATTTTAGAGCAAAAACAACTGATTTTAGAGGAAATGAACGGGCCTGAAGAACAAACCATGGCCTGTGACACGGTTTGCCTGTCAATTCTAGGTCTTTCTTCCGTGAATTAATCTCCTACAGGACCCGGCCTTTAGGGACTTCAGAGAAAACCCCTGCCTGCACTGTGGGAAGGAAAGAAGGGTGAGAGGCCGGGGAGGGGTCGTCAGAGAGACTTTGGTTCTCCTCTAGTTCAAAGCAGTCAGCACACCAAGGCATCGCATTCTGAAGTGTCATTTCCTGAGCCCCAGTAATAGGTCTGTTTAGTGCTCAGTCAATTGTTTAAACATATAATGCTCATAATTTAACCTAGGAAAGGCTGTGCCATCCATTAGCGAATAGAAATTAGCATGTCTGAGCACAGGCCATATACCTGGTGCCAGCCCCAGTCCTCTAGGCTTCTCCTCACTCAATCCCAACAACGAGTGCTTTGAAGTGGATTCTGTTCTTAGCCTCCTTTTACAGTGAGATCACACAATCTGTTTTCAAGGCCTCCTGCTCCACCATTGCACAATAGCAGAAAACCATGACTAATTAAACCATGACACAATAAAAGTTAGCAGTTATAGCTCAGCAGTTCATGTGGAGCACAAGTGTTTGAATGTAAGGGCCTGGCAACCTTTCCCTAAAGGTCCCCGGTCTCTCGTGTGAGCCTCCTTCTCCACCCTCAACTCTACACACTCCCCTCTGCCCTGTGCATCCGGGAACGTAACTCCCCACGTTCCTCGCCAAGAAGAACCACTGCCTTAGGGAAGCGCACAGAGCCTTGCAAGAGCGCGCAGATCAGCCCACCCCAGCAGCCAGCCGCTCCCGGCTCCTGCTCTTGCTTCCATCCTGCTCTGAGAACACCCTGGATCTCCAACACAGCTCTAATCCCAGGAAGAAAAGCAAAGGGCAATAATTCAGCCTCTGAATTTTTTGACCCAGGTCTATCTTGAACACACTGCTTGAGCACCCATCGCTGACATTCTGAACAGCTTAAGAGACTCTCATCCACCTTCTTCACAGGAATTGGTATTTGTATGTCAGTATCCCTGGGACAGCCACCTCCTTTGAAATCTTCTGTGGGCCTTTCTCACATTGAAGTCACACTCAGAAATCCTTAATTCATTCTCAGTACATGACCGATGCCTAAATCAAACACAGAAAACAGACAGATGTACTAAGACAGCACATGAGTGCCACGGGAACTTACTTGTATAGACTGATGGTTGGTTCGACCGCCAACATCACGAAAGGTGCTGCTATGTAAGAGACAGCCAGCTGAGTGGTAGCCCAGGTCACCAGGTCATAAATAGCCTTAAGAGCTTTGGAAGAACAGAAGTACTGTCTGCAGTTGTTCCTCACCTGAAAACCAAGAAAGGCAAGAGCAGGGAGGAGGGAGTAAGAAATAAAGCAACGTTCCCTCTCTGCACGCGGGTGGGGTCCACCAGAACACAGGCTGCAGAAATGAACCAGCCACCTAAGTTCTATTTTCAGCCAAAAATACCAAATGCCTTTTCTTATTAAAACAAATACATATTCACTGTAGAAAAATGTTTTAAAAACAACTACGCCATTTTTTTTTCTTTTTGAACATCTCCCAAAGGAAAGCACCATTTAAAAACTTGGCTCATTGCCCTCACTGCTTCTTCTATTTGTATATATCCACATTTATATTCCTAATGGAACCGATGGATTTGTTCTTGCATTCAGTGATGACTATTCTTTCATTTAGTAATACATTGTCAACCTTTTTCCACGTCAGTAAATATTAACCTCCATTATAATTCTAAGTGAATTGTGGAAAAGTTAGTTAATCTTCCCACCTATTGTTTTGCTGTTATAAATTCTGTGATGTATACCCTTGTAAATAAATCTCTATTCTGCTTCCTAACTATTTCTTTTGGGTAATTATAATATAAAGAACATTACTATTACTAATAATAAAAGCAGCTACATTCACTGGTATGTTTATGGCACGCCAAGCCTGTGCCCATGTTTTATATGCATGAAGAACCTATCGTGTGAGCATGACACTGCTATTTTACATTACTATTTTACAGGTAAAAAAAATTTGAGTCTCAGGTAAAGAGAAAATTCTTTGAAATGGAAAATGTTAAGTCAAAGCATTCATCCCTTGTTAGGTCTTCTGACACATGTGCCTAGACTTCCCTACAGAAAGACACCTTATTTCCACATATAAGAATGAAAAACAAGACTCAAAACAATGACTGGCTTAGAGGCAGTTGTTACTACTTGTATCTAGATGTTCCCTCCAAAGCCTCATGTGCTCGTATGTGGGGCTTTTTGGAGGTGGCTGCATCCAGGGTGTGTAAATATGGATGAAGGGTGTGTGTTAACTGAATTACTGACAGAACAGCGTGGTTTGGGTTGTAGCTGGATGTATTTACTGCAGAGAAAATACGCACCCTGGGGTGTGAGCGGCACCAACAAATATGTTTCAGCCTGGATGGAATAAAGAGGGCAACACAGACCATTGCTGCTTCCTGGTTTCTGCCTTGGCTGTTTCTCCTCTGCCATGCCCTTCTGCCAGGCCTCCCTGCCTTGACACCAGCCAACTATGCACTGAAACCTCTACCAAGCATGAGCTAAAATAAACCTTTCCTTCTCTAACTTGTGGGTATCAGGTATTTTGTACCAGCAATGAGAAAAGTAACCTAGGCAACAGTTAAGCCCCAAAGTAGGAAGGTTTCTGCATCCAGCGCTACCTAGCGAGCTATGGACCCCTTGTCTCAGCTTTGAGTTCTTGAAGACAGAGACCAAGGGTCCATCCATCCGCAATATGAGCATCAGGTGTGAGATTTTATTAAACAACTTCCAGGGACGTAAGACCTCATGAGTGTTGAGTTCATTCTTCTAGAAAAAAAATGGAAGCTTTGTTCTCTCAACTCTCCTCTTTCTACTCTCTACCTAACTTCCTTCTAAAAAAGATTTTCAAGCTCTCCAAAAGCAAAGGTCTACAGGAACCAAAGCCTTTATGCTAGTTTGAGACCGTGACCTAAAGATATTTTAAGCAATAATATTCTGAATGTATTAACAAGCAAGACTCTGACCTTTATTTCATAGTTCATTCAGGCCATCTGTTCTTTAGTTTTCTTTTATAATCTGAGTAGGTATATGAATGAGAGAAAAGAAAATGTCTTCCCTCTTTTCTATGTATAAATATGTACAATATGCATTTAATTTTAGAAGTTTAAATCAGCACAGATAGCAATCAGTTATCCATCTTGTTCGCATACAGATTCTGACACACTTCCTCTAACTAAAATAGAAATTCCTCAGGGGAGGGAATCTTGTTCATCGTGGTAGCCCAGTACTCACAGCATTGATTGGCACAGGGTAGAGTTCTTGAAATATTTGTAGTATAAATAAATTTAAGCAGGAATGAATAGCTATTCTGGATCTCCTAAATTCATATTGAAAATATAGTTCAATAAATGTCATTAAAACCTCTTAGCATCTGAAATAAGGCCACAATCATGATCAAAGATTGAAATTAAATCAACTCCAAAAATGTATTTGACAATAATAAAAGCACTTTGAATTACAATTACTTCTCTGCATGTCCATCTTCTTTGAAGACAGTCACATCTTTCATCTCTTTATTATCTTGCTTTATAGCAAGCAAATTGAAGGAAAAACCTAGGACAAACTGCAGTCTCTTCAAAACAAACAAACAAAAAGCCCCTGAAGAACAAAAGTTATGAAATTCACAAAGCATTTTATACACACTAAGTTGGATCAGACATGGTTAGATCAGCCCCCAGCAGACACAGTTCCAATGGCTGCAATTTAACTTCTGAAATTAAATGCGCATGCACTGACTGCTCATGATTTTGTGAATTATTTAGGAAAATGAAATGAGGTATTAGGCATAGTATAGACAAAAGCACTCCTCCTATGGAACCAACACTATTTGCCATTACCACCTGCAATCAGTCAGCTATGCATATTCATAACTGGGAATTCATAACTGTAATAATATGTTCACTTCTTCCGGTAGTAGATATTCCCCCTAAAATTAAGTGTACTTTACAAATACCTTCTGTAAATAACATGAAGATGAAACACTTCATCAGTTTTGCAGTGTTCATCGTGTAAGTTCCTACATATGGAAACATGTCTCTCATGGAAAGACTTCCACATATTGTCTGAATTTTTGAAATATTATTCCTACTGTCCTCCCCCCCCCCGACTCTTGTTAAGACCTCAAAGATAATAGGTATACAGGCATGAGCCTGGTAAAGAAAACATCCTACAAAGCTTACCGCTCTAGCTGCTAAGGTGACAAGGACTCCAGTTAAGAAGGTGAAATAGTACCCAGGGTAGACACCATGCCACAGAGCAGACAGGATGAAGGTTAGCACCGTAGGGTACTGTGGAACCCGCTCATAGCAAACACTGTGGAGAGAGGAGAACAACAGACCGCAGGTAAAACACACCAGAAACTTCAGCTACGTCTGTTTCTCTTTGGAATAGACTGCGCAGAGGTCATCGGACCTATTACTGATGCGGTGACTGCCTAACCCTCCTGAAGTACTTTCAAAGAAACGCCAAGACCTCTGCATTGCTCTTATTTCCTAAGCACTAGCAGACAAGCAATCTTTTTAGAAAAAAAACTGGCTTAGCCTTTTTAGAAAATGTTACAAATGTATGTATAATATATGTGTATATTACAAATGTATGTTTCTATCTACAAGTATGTACAATATGCATTTAATTTGAGCAATCAGTTATCCATCTTGTTCGCATACAGATTCTGACACACTTCCTCTAACTAAAACAGAAGTTCCCCAGGGGAGGGAATCTCGTTCATCGTGGTAACCCAGGACCTACAGCACTGACTGGCATAGGGTAGAGTTCTTGAAATATTTGTAGAATAAATAAATTTAAGCAGGAGTGAATAGCTTCTCATTTGTAACAAAACGTTACAAATTTTTAACCTCTGGACCCCACCATGTTACACTTGATAAAGATCTGAATGATCGCTTTTTGCCTCTGGTAGCAAGACCTCCAGCCTTATAGAAGCTGATTCCACCAACGCTCTAATCCACTAGGGGTACTTAAGTAAGTTCCATCGGTATCAAACATTTTGCAATGGGGACAAGGGTCCATGAAAATGGAAATTTCCAGGTAGTACTTTCATCTTTCTTGACAGTGGCTCTAGCACAGCCAATGTGCCAATAATACGACCCATTCAGGTCTTACAGGAATTCCAGTCCGGGAATTTTCCTTAAAGCTAATTAGGGTTTGAATCTCTTACCCAAACTTCTTGCATATTTTCTGGATTTTAGAGTATGTTCATAAACATACTGAGTTATCTTGGGGATGAGACCTAAATGTAAAATACAAAATTCACCCATTACACACCTTACAGAAGGTGTATAATCTGAAAGTAATGTTATGTGATATTTTTAGTGTGTGTGTTTGATTGAGACCCATTACATGAGGTCAGATGTGAAATTTTCCAGTTGTCACATCAGGTTAGTGTTTAAAAAGATTCGGATTTTGGAGCATTTGGATTTCAGATTGTTAGACTAGGGATGCTCAACTTCTACTGTGGTGGTCTAGAAAAGGTCAGCAAATAAATAGCCTGGAGTTCTTTGATTCTCTGTCTTTTATTAAAACAAAGTGATAAGGGATTCTCCCCCCAGAAAAATTCCATCTAAAAATAGCCAATGATTTCCACAGTGGTTGTACCAGTCTACAGTCCTACCAGCAGTGGAAAAGGGTTCTATTTGTTATTGGTTGATTTCTTGATGACAGCCATTCTTTCTGGGGTGAGGTGGAATCTCAGTGTTGTTTTAATTTGCATTTCTCTAATGACTAATGATGTTGAACATTTTTTCATATATTTATTTTCCATTTGTATTTCTTCATCTGAGAAGTATATATTCATCTCAGATGCCCATTTTTGGATTGGGTCTTTGAATTTTGAGGGTCTGACGTTTTTTAATTCTTTATGTGGATATTCCTCAAAAAACTAGGATTACAGGTCCCATTCAACCCAGCTATTCCCCTTCTGGATATTTTTCCAGAAGAACTGAAAACATCATACCACAGCAATATATGTGCACCCATGTTTATAGTAGCACAATTTGTAATAGCTAAATCTTGAAAACAACCCAAATGACCATCAACTGAGGAGCAAATAACAAAGATGTGGTATTATTTTTATACAATGAAGTATTACTCAGCTGTAAAAAAGATAAACTCGAGGTTTTTATGGGTAAATGGATACAAATAGAGACCATACTTACAAGTGAAATAAATCAGACCTGCATGTGTAAACATCGTATTTTCTCCCTAATGTAAGACCATAAAAGAGTAAATAAAATTTTAAAGGTACAAAAGATATTGTGAAAGGGAAAGAAACTGCTCAAAAGGAAAGAACACTGGGATGAGAGAAAGGAGAAAACACACTATAGCTAAGCTAATTAATTGTACTACTAATTTCTATTGGTTTGTGGAAAGGAATGGTTAATGCTTAATTTTTTTGACAAATTTTGCATGCTTATATCTGGTAATCTGAAGAACTACTTTGAAGACAACAGTATGCAATATAACAACCACTGTTGAATTCATATCATCTTGTTTTTCGAAATTCTGTATTTTTTCTAATGTTTTTTATTATTTTTTATTCTCTTTAAAATAAAAAAAAATGAAAAATTAGCCAATGGCTCCAAAGGAATCTATCACATTTGTTTACTAAATAAGGACTCAAATAAAATATAGAAAGTCAGTTACCACCAAGCCATCACTGTATACACTGTCAAAAGCAACTGACTCACACCCAAACTAGGGGTTATGGCTCCTGATCTGTAACCGAATATATCTGAGCAGAAAAACACAGAAATGCAAACCTATGTGTAATATCCCTTTTTGAAATAAGAAGTAGGTACATTATGTATTTGTTTCTTACTCTTTGATTATTTTTGTATAAATGAAATATTTTACTTCTAACATTTAAAAATAGTTTTCATTTTTTATGTGCACACATGTATATTTAGTCATCTAAGACAGCTTGTACTGGAGATGGACTCTTAATGCATTTAGATTACTTGGTATAAAGAAAAAGATGTTTATGTTAAAGTTACTTGTAAAATTAATTAAAAGCAATGATTCTTAGACCAAAATCCAAAGACTGCACATTCAGATCAATTTTCAGAAAATACCACATAAACATACTTTGGGACAGTTCCTACACATGGTCTCTCCCTTTAAACCAGTTTTGATCTCTGAACAATGCTCTGCATCACAAACAGCAGGATCTGCTTTAGCACTTAAGTTTTTTCTTTTCTTGTTTTTTGTTTTTTTGTTTTTGGTGCCAGGAATCAGACTAGGGACCTTGCGTTTGCCAGGCAGGTGCTATGCCACTGAGCTATATCACCAGCCCTAATGCTTAAGATTTTGATACTTTCCCTCCAATAGTTATGATCGGCCCATCCACCAGGTACAGTTTGCTGGCTTTGAGGATAGCACAGTATTGGCTCCCTAAGAAGACATGGTTTTAACTTTGGAACATAAGGGAAACCAGAGAACAGAGAAACATCAGAAAAAATACAAATTTAAGAAGTACACGCATCTGGGGCTCCAGAAAGCTTCTGATGCATGAACACTGCCTGTTCAGTGAGTCCAAGCAGACAGTGACCTGACTCCTCTAGGTAGCAGGCAGCCTGGCATGGAGACCAAGCTCCTCCTACTGGACACAAAGTATCCAGGCTCATGTTTATCATTTAGGAGCTGTGTGACTTTGGGCAAGTTACTTACCCTCTCTGTGTTTTACACTCCTCATCCGAAAAGCAGAGATAGAGACTCCTGACATCCCATGCGCTCAACAGGAGGAAAAGCAAGTGACACAGGTACACAGTAATGACATGTTCACTATGAATCTCGTCTGAGCATGTTCCAGAACCATAAGTAACGAGGTGGATTTTGTTTTCCTTACCATTTTAGCCAAGCTGCTGTCTGAATATTCCAGTTTTCTAAGTATGTCTTGAGACTTGTGGCGGTCTAGAATGAAGAAAATAACAGCCATCATGAGCTTTTTTTAAAAAAATGAAACACCCCAAGGAATGGAAAGCCCCCCCAGAATCTCCTTGGTGGCAGATTCGATGTGGCATTTCAAAAGTCACTACTGACAGGAGAAAATAAAATCAGCTGCTCTGTCACATGCAGTAACATTTTCCAAAGCTTGTAAGATTTGCCTTGCAACTAAAACTTGGCTCGCAAACACCCCAATTCCTCTCCACATTTATTTTCAAATTATAGGAACGCTGAAGGAATGTTTCTGTGGGTTTCCCTTCCATTCCCATTTTTTAAAACTAAATACTCTAAAAGCAGACATACCACAGGAAAAGTTCAATTGTGCAAATTTAGTGCCTCTATAGAGACAGTTTAAACGTGTTTGTCATCTTCGCACTGAGTGGCCATGAACAAACTGGGTCAGGCTCATGCAGTTAATTCTATAAATAGCTACACAGGCTCAAAGGCTTCCCACTGTGTCTGGGATAGAGATCTTATGCATGAAGGGGTAACAATACAGAAAAGAGGACAAAGGAATATCACCCAACTCACAAAGATTAAGTCCGTCAACCCTGAGGAAGAGACATCCCTAAATAAATGGGTTTTCTCCTTCCAAAACAAGAGTTATCAAAGTAGCAAAAAGTGTGAAGCAAACACTACGATGACAATTCCTAAGAAAGGAGAAAGGGGAAATCCACTTTCTGTTTTAAGATTCTTCAATCATAAGAAAGTCTTGTACAGGCCTCCTGCTGGCCTCGTGTACCATGCTTGGAAGGGAAGGAGGAGAGAGAGGGCGAGGGAAGAGGTCAGATGGAAGATAGATTTTTATATTGCAAATTTTTATTTCAAAGCCTTAAACAGTTTTGTTTTTTGTTTGTTTTTTGAGACAGGATCATACTATGTAGTTTGGGCTAATCTTCTAAACTTACTATGGAGCCCAGGCTGGGCTCAGACTCATGGTAAGGCTCCTGCTTCAGCTTCTAGAGGGCTGGGGTTACAGCCATGGGCCACCGCCACACCCAGCTACGGTTCTGTTTATCTGTGTTCCTACAGCTAATAAAATGCTATAGCCGTAGCATCAAGTTACCTTAACTAAACCAGCCCTTCCTTATTTTTTTCAGCTCCTTGTCCTGTATCAAATAAAATAAAAACTCACCTTTATCCTTCTGCTTTTCTTACAATAAATGTCTAACTTAATAACTTAGCCCTTCACCCTGAGCACCTGCCTGGAGCAGGAGAAGTCTGTCTTCGGGTGCATAGCTAGGACATGCTAGTAGGCACGCAGCAGTCGAGGGGAGCCCCTCTGAAAGACGTTTATCCACAGAGCTCCAGGGCAGCCAGCAGGGCCCCTTAACTTTGGAGAGTGAAAAGAATTGTAGTGGGGATAGGAAGAAAAGTTAGGATATCCAGACTCTCTGACATCATCTCTATGGGAAAGAGACCCTTATGGATGATCTATACTGCTTTTTCAAAAACTGGAGAAGGTATTCTCAAGGCTGCAATTTGCCCATTAAGACATGGTTCTCTGCGACAGGACGCTGCTGCTTGCCTCTCACAAGGCAATCAATGGGCAAAGCACGACTGTTCATTCGTAACAAATTCTAGACTTTTGGCCATGTTCACACATTCCCTAAGGCCTTCTGCCCACGGGAGCCCCTAGATCCTCCAGAGCTATCCAAAAATGACTGTTCTGCTCACAGTGGGCCCCCCGCTTTATGTAACTAATATTTGTTGAATCTCATGGACCTCAGTCATCAGATAGCACTATGATTTTAAGTTGAACATATGATACAATTTGGAAAGATATCAATCTCAGTGCTCCTGCTTCTTTCTTCTTGTTTGGTAATGCAAGAAGGAAGAGAAAAGAAAATCTAATCCTACCTATAATTCCATCACATTTTGTTAAGTGAGAGCAGACCAGCTTTCCGCAGACATCCAAATGCAAAAAGCCTCAGGCAGAAGGTGGTGTCTCCTTGGCTCTTTTTGGCCTAGTTTCCACCAAACCCTATGGCAAAAGGTGCTCCGTCTCCACACAATCTTCGCTTCCTGTTCTACCCACTTCTCCCCAAACTCTCCAAAGACACTGTCTGCCCTGAAGAGGTAGAAAACCCAAACCAGTAGTGAAGATGAGTCACCTGGCCAGAGAGTCAAAGCCCTGTGTGTTCTTCCCATCCAGCTTCAGGGAGGGAAAATCCTGTGACCTGGCATTCCTGTCCACAGAGAGCTAGCAAAGCAAAGGACCGAGAGGGAAGTGGCCCAAGAGACCATGTCTTCTCGTGAAGACATACAGAGAATGAGGGTCCAAGAATAAAAACAGGGAAAGAGAAAAACCACACTGATTTAGTGGCCTGAAATAAAAACTGTCCATGACAAGTTTTCTTAAAATCAAATCGATTACAACTGCTTCTAAAGGAACCAGAGAAAATACCTGGAGTTTTGAAATTCAAAGACAGGAGCTTCCAGTCTGTGTTCTTGACTGAAATACATGTAGACAAGGGGAGATGATATTTGCTCTTTCTACGCTGAAAGAGCAAGAAAGTAAACAACACAAAGATTTTCCCGGTTCTGTTTTCAGACTTTCGGTGTCCTTCTTGAATGATTAAAAGTGTCAAGAAAGTAAGTAGCTTTGTTCTTAAAGAACAAAATTCTAAGATGCAAGATGTCCAGGGAGCTGCAAGGTCTGGCATATCTGACAGGAGCTTTTTACCCTCAGGCATTCCCACGCAGAGCTGCAGCAACTCCTACAGTGCAACTCAGATCACACCCAAAGCAAACCGTGGGCTTTATCCACTGTGGAAGTCTGATGCAAAAGCATTACACACTCACCTCAATTTTCCAGATGTTCAGGTTGGAAAGCAGATCCCAACAGCAATTCCCATTCTCATCCACTCCGCTGAACCCAAAACCAGCCGCGTTATTGACTGCATCAGCTGTGGTTTTCAAAACAGTACATTAGGATACGGACCAAAAGTCGTGTCGCTGCTTTAAAAGACGCCAAGGCTCTTCAACGCTGAGAGATAGATGTTAGTTACTTCCTCAGAAAAAGATCAGAAATAAAATTGAAGGACCTGATATCAGTGTGAGCCAGAAAAATATTTTTGGGTGTTCATGATTTTGATTTTAGTCATTCATTCCAGAGCAGTTAGTGGGCACCTGCTAAGAGGAAAGGGACTAGATATTTGTAGAACGCAGAAAATGAAAATAAAGGAGAACTGGAGAAGCTAAGCAAAAAGGTAAACAGTAGGACTTAGTGACCAAGTTCTTAGAGGGGAGAAGGAGGCAAAAACACAACTCAGCTCAGAAGCCCCCCAGAAAAAAAAAAGGAGCCCAGAGAAAATCAAGAGTTGTCAGTGCAGACGCAGGGCATTCAGTGAGAAGCGCACTAAGGCGAGAGGAGAACCAGCTCTGGAAGAGGAACTGAGCTGATCCTGAACACGTCACACCAGTTGCCAGCAGCACACCAGAGCTGTCCAGATGCAGTTGAGCATAGTTTAAAAACTCAAAACAAGGAACAGCACTGGGGCTGTGAATTGGACCTGGAGCAACGGGGGCCACACGTGGACACAATGGCCAAAGCCAGCCAACCCATGGGGTCTTCCTGAATGCTTGTGTCACCAACATCTTTACCTTCTCCGCTGACCTACAGGCACATGCCCTCCATTCCAGTGACTACTGCACCTCTGACCGATTCCTCAATGAAGTGTCTCTGTAATCAAATATTGAACCCAATGCACTTATGATAATCAAGAGGGCTAATTTTCTCTTTTCATTTATTTTATTTTGAAATGTATTAGTGTATCTTCCCAAAGGAAATCATCAAACTTACTGAGTCACAGTACAGAAAAGACTGAAGACCTGAAGGGGATTTTGGAGAAATACTTCCTGTAAGAGTGTGAGTCCCAATCAAGACTGACTTAGAAAGAGTGATTCTAAAGCAATAAGCTGTTCTGGGCTAAGTGTGAGCCTCAGTGGATGCTGGTTATTCAAGACCTTGCTTTTCATTTACTCGGCCCACAGCAGTCAGTGAGCTCCTGCCAGGAGGGAAGGTGCTAAAAGTTTGTAGAGTGCAGAGAATGAGAAGAAGCGAGAACTGGGGAAGGTAAGCACAAAGGTAAAACGGTTTGAAGCACCTACCTCCGAGGTTCCAGCCCCAGCACCACAAAGACAACAAAACAAAGTAAGAACAAACACTTCATACTGTTTGTCTGACTTTATTTTTGGCATGGTTGATGGTTGAAGGTCGCTTATCTCAGGCTTGGCTTCACTGTGCAGTGATCTTGTTTCTTTTAAGAATAAAGGATAAGCCAGGCATGGTGCTGCATGCCTGTAATCTCAGCGCTCAGGAGGCTGAGGCAGGAGGATCACTGTGAGTTCAAGGCCAGCCTGGGCTACAGAATGAGACCTTGATTCAAAAAAACAAAGAAGGAAGAGAAGGAAGAAGAAGAAGGGGGAGGAAGAGGAGGAGGAGGAGGAGGAGAACAAAAAGAAGGAGGAGGAGGAGGAGGAAGAGGAGAAGAAGATGGGGGGAGAGCGGGGGAGAAGGCAGAGGATGAAAAGTCCCTCTGTCTCATCCTTCCAAGCTAACTGGAGGGAAACTCAGTAGCAAAGGAAAAACAAAAAAACAAGTAAGCGTATGCATGTACCCGAAGGAACCTAATGGTTTTACATGTTGGAACACGCTCGTGAATTACAGAGATAAATGAGCTGGGAGAAGGGGAGCCCTGGAGGTTCACGTGGACAACTCCAAGGAGAACTGAATGGCCCGAGGCTGGGCCAGCATCGCCACAACTCCTAGGTTCGTGCTCCCACCTCCAATTTCATTTCTGGCCCACCTGGTCAGACCTAAAATGGGGGAACAATAGTAACTGTGTGTGTGTGTGTGTGTGTGTGTGTGTGTGTGTGTGTGTGTGCGCGCGCGCGCGCGCGCACTCCAGTGCTCACTCTCTCTCCAGGACTCCACACGCTACTTCACCCCCGCACGGTGTTAAGAGGATGGTACAGGTGCACTCCGCGGCGTGCTACGTGTAGATTTGTGGGATTCGCCTAACTCCTAGAAACCTGCTCCCTCAGTACCAGGCGAGTATAACAGTAGCACCTGTGGGAGCCAGGCAGGTTGGGCAAACCCGTAACCTCCCAGCTGAAGAAGAGGACTGCAAGTTCGAGCCCAGCCTGGGTAACTTGGCATTTGGCAAGAGCCTGTCTCAAAATTAAAAAAAAAAAAGCGAGAGCTGGAGTTCTATGCAAAGGCCGAGGTTCGATCCCCAGTGCTGGGGGCGCATCTGTTTGAAAGGGCTGTGGGAAGTGTTGAAAGTGCTCAGTGCAGAGTCTGAATCCAGGTGACACTCAAGAAATGCTGGCTTCCACGAGTATCACTGTTATTATTGTGACTGCCAACCTTAATCAGCCTATGAGGGGAGCTGAGGTTAGAGACGTTAGGTAAACATTAAGAGTAGCCAGGTGGCAAACAATGCCACCATGGAATATTAGGACTCTGATTCCATGACCTGTTAGCCACGCTGAAAGACAAACAGCGCATGACCCTAAGTACCGACTCTCAGAACAATTAAACCCTTCACACAGCCCTGGAACTCGCAGTTTGTTTTTGTCTAGACCGGTTAAGCGATTCCAAGTTCATAGTCTAAACTTCCTTGCTTTGTGCGCGAGCCTAACTTGTTATTACAGATAAGTTCTGGATACCCATGTGTTGGAGTTTGCGATCCGTAGAACAGAGCCTGGGCTACAGTTGCATGTCTCTAATTAGTACCAATTAGCAGCAGGGAAATAACCAGAAGTAGATGCTAAATCCAAAGAAAATAGTTATATTATTTTAATATAAACAGTGTCTAGGACTAGGCTCACAGAGTGTGGCTCAGCTGAGACACATCGCAAGGCCAACTTGAAGGATTAAATTTATAATCATGTGTAATTACTGCATCAATTATATGTAAATGGTATTTTAAAGAGCTGGATAAAACAATTACTCGGTGAAGCACTTTAAATAGTCCCTGATATACTATTCCTTGTTTCTTTATTCATAAATAATACAAAGGTTAATTTCAGACCAGCCCATGCAATCTAAACTGAAACAAACTTCCAATGGAGGCTCTGCAAATTAATGAAGCATTTCTATGGAAGCAACTAAGAGAAGATAAAGAAAAGAGTGCAGGGGCTGGAAAAGAAAAGGGGCTCAGTCCACACAGGAAGGGTCGCCTGTTCACTGCAAACACCTGGGGAGCCACCCGGCGGGGCAGGAGGGTGCAGACACCCCCCTTCCTGTCACCACCCCCACCCAGGCCCACGGAGCAAAACCCCACAACCCACCTCGTGGCCGACTTTCCCTATGAGGCCATGGAATGGCCTTTCTTTCCTCCTTAATCAGGAGCTGACTTAGTCCAGAGGCCAGCCCTTAAGCCTTGGGATACAAAATATAGGAAGAGGAAGGGTAGGAGAAAAGGAAGAGAAAAGGAGGGTAAGTGAGGAAGGAAAAGGTGGTACAAAGAGGGAGATTCATTCTCGTATCTTCTCCCTCCCCCTCCCCCTCTCCCCCTCTCCCCGTCCCTCTCTGCTACGTGCATGCATGCAGATACACCACTCTCTCTCTCGTTAGAAAAACTATTATTTCACATAGAAAACTATGCCATGTTCCCAGAAGGGCTCCAATCACAGTAGATATATCACATAATGCCTCAGTACAAATGAAATGATTTTTAAATAATAAAGCAAAAGCAGAACAAAGAGTAAGATCAAGGGAAACCTTTCAAGCCTTCCCCAGTGCGCAGTGCACATTTATCACCCTCTGTGCATTCCCACCGCTGGGATAGCTCTTGGCACAGACTGCCTGGTGACTGAACGTGTCTGTGTGCCCATAAAGTGTCACTATCTTGAGGCAGGGTAGGTGTCTTACCCAGCTTTGAATTCCTCCCACAAGGACTGATTTTAAAAATGTAGTGTTTAAATTTTTAAAATGTGTTGTAGTAAAAGACACATTGTCATCCCATCCTCCATCAAAATACTCCCCTCACTTTGAGCACACTGGTCCCATCGTTCTGGCCGCTTTCTGAAGCAGTTCTGGAAGTCTTCTTTCACCAATGTCTTTACGAGGTATGGTCAACATACAGTGACTGATGCTGCTGAATGCCATGCAACAAAAACATTACAGTGAGTCCTCATCCACCTTCTTCAGTGGTCAGGCACTGTGCAACTTCTAGCTTCTCCCCAAAGTCAAAATGAGCTTGACAGGTAAATTCTGTGAATTAATTCAGGACATTGAGGCAGCCAGGACAGTACAAACAAAGACATTCCCCTCAGAGAACCTCACAACTGCTTCAGAAAAAGTGGTAAGAACAAGGGGTTCAGTGTGTTCAGAGCAAGGAGAAGCATTTTGGAAGTAGTATTATCAATGTGTCTTTTACTGCGGTATTTTAAAAATTTAAACATTTACCATATTTTTCGTAGCTCCTAGTACCAAGCCTGAAAGTCAACAAAAGCTCCTGGAGTTAAACTGAAAGGAACCAGAATCAAAATGTCACACATTACAAATTTTAGAAGAGCTCTAAGTCAGGAATTTATTTTCTTTTTTTGAGTTGGACAGGAAGTACAGGGAACCGAACTGAGGGCCCCATGCTTGCTAGGCAGGCACTGAGCCACTGAGCTACATTCCCAGACCTTAAGTCAAAAATTTCTGACTGTATTGTTATCCAAACATTGCATTAAGCTAAGCTTGTACATGAATGATCTGGCTCTTTAAAATAACCTGGGCCAAGCCAAGCATGGTGGCACACACCTGTAATCCCAGCACTTGGGAGGCTAAGGCAAAAGGATCACCTTAATTCAAGGTCAGCCTAGGCTACATAGTGATTTCAAAGCTAGCCTGAGCTACACAACAAGACCTTGTCTCAAAAAATTAAAAAAAAAATCTGTCCCAGGGAGGGGTGGGAAATTATCATCTAATGGATAGAGAGCTTCTATAAGGGGTGATGGTGTAAGATTATGAGTGAAATCAATGCCATGGAATTATACACATTAAGATGGTTTAAAGCACGTATTTTGTTACATACGGTTGATTACAGTAAAACAATAATCAAAATAGTAATTTGGTACCTGTGCATTTTATTTGTAGCTTAAAACCTGAAGCATGAGCTGAAAGGACAGCATCAGTACAGTGCTGTTCCCATTCACAAGGTGCTGGCTACACACTAAGCACAGAGTTCCACAATCCATTGGATGTAAGAAGCCAAGTCACTGCTTGCTGTGGTTTGTGTCCAGATGTCCCCCAAAGCCTCATGAGGTCACAAGTGGGGCTTTTTTGGAGAAGGCTGAATCTAGACTGTGAGAGTGATCCATAGTGCAGTACTAGGATAAAGGGTGCTAGGATTAAGGAGGAGCGATTACTAAACCAGCCCACTGACTGGACTGGCGCCACCCTAATCCCAGTAGCCTGGGTATTATGTAAGTGACAGGAAGAGGCTTGTCTTCCCCTTGTTGCTTTGCTACAGTCTGCCTGCCATGAACTGCCAGGCTATCCTGCCTTGGAGCCAGACGATTATGGACTGAAACCTCTACAAACTTAGAGCTAAATAAATCTTTCCTCCCTTAACTTTGGGCATGGGGTAGCTTGTCTCAGCAATGAGGTAAGTAACTAGACACCCAGCACCAGCCAGCTGAGATGCTAAACGTTCATCCTCAAAAGGACCCCAAAGTGAAATACACACAGCTGCTGTGGCTTATCAAAAAACTCTACCAGCCACAGTTCATACACAGAGAGGTTTATTGCTCACTTTAGAAGCTTTAAAGGAACTCCAGTCTAAAACTGTTTGACAAGAAAGAGATAAAAGCCTAATACTGACCAAGCTGTTCCACAGGGAGAAAAAAAAGGTGATAAGCCAAATAGAGTTGAACTTTCTATGTCAAAAAATGAAAAGAACTTCATGTCAGCTTCTTTGTAAAATGTAAAGCTTAACCAACATTTTCTTAAAGAAGTGTGACTTCAATTAGCATTTACAATAAACTCAGTGTGCACCCTGTGTTATGTACAACACAAAAAAATTACAAGGAAGCCTGACCATTCTGGAATTCTTGCCTACTTTTCCACTTCACTCAGTGGCCAAGTCTGGTATAAGAGGAAGCTTCATGGTGCTGCAAGGGTTGATGATACCGGGTTTAAACCACTGCTAGGATTGGTTTCCCCTTATCACAAGTAACTGAATTCGTGGAGGGTGGAAGAGAAGAAGGCTATTTTGGGAAGTATAAAATGAGACCTGCTCAGCTGTCCCCACCATGCATTGGATTATTTTGTTTTTCTAAGTGGTCCAAAATGTTCCTGCTACGCCATTCAGAGAATATCACCTTATTCCCCACTCACTTAATGCCACTGCATCCAACTTACCTAATGTCCATGCGAAATAATACTTGGGCTTTGCGGCTTGCATGACCACATACAAATAGAAGAGCCGAGTCAGAAAGTCTGCTTTATGGACAAACCAGTCATCGGCAAGGCAGGTGATGGGGAATGTCTTTGTGAGTGTCAAAAACAAAAGGAGAGACACCGAGGTGACACCCAACTTCTGTATCACAGCTCTCTGGAAATGAAGACAACCAGTGTAACCACTCAGAAGGGCTGGTGATGAGGACAGTGATTTGGGGCTGGGCACATGAAGAACACTGTCGCTCCGACAGCAGTTACGGCACTATTCTGGGAAAGAGGAGCAACAGATGTTCCTCTTCCTGACACAAAACTGATGACGACCATTAGTGGGATGTATTAGATACAGAATATACACTTGACACTAAATGTATGCAGAATGGAGGAAAATTTCTTTCAGCATATGCTACCCACAAAAAGTACAACTCTTAACCTTGGCATGTCAAGCTCACCAAACTAAGAAACCACTAGCAGTTTGGTAACGCATGCTCTGAGTCATGTGTTCAGGGCAGTCTCGAAAGTACTCTATCTGGTACTCTACCTGGTCCCTCTCACATCCCTCTCTAAAACTGTCCCCCTGCCCTGCTTTTTGGACAGCTTGCTGTCATTACCTTCCTCCATGTTTCTGACTTGCAATCAGCCAGCCTTGGACTGAACCCTCTGAGACCATGAGCTGCATTAAACCTCTCCTCCTTGAAGCTGTGGTGTCAGGTAATACAAAAGGTAAGTGATCTCATTACCTTAAAATATAAGAGCAATGGCTCATGTCACACGGTGCCAACTCTCCACCAGAAAGAAACAGCAATTTGCCTTCCACTTCTGTAGCTAGCAGAGCCTGGGGAATGGACTTGAATCAGCAGCCAAGAGAACAGAGGCTCTGGGCAGGTGACTGAATACCCCAGCTGCCCCGTGACTGAACACCTGAGCAGGCAGTGCAAAGCTTTCGCCTTCTAGGATGGTTCAGACATTCTCTGTTCTGGGGTTCAGAGGTGCTCACTTTTTAAATTCCTCCGGACACAGTGATTTGGCTCAGTTTCTGTAACATTCCAGGAAATGTCATTCTACAGATCTATAACTTTCACCTTCAGAAAGAAAGATTTTTAGTTGTAATATGGCACTACAACATCCCCTTCTCAGAGGGCGAATGGAGGCTTAAGAGAATGAATATTCACAAGGTACCGGAGACAGTTCCTGGCTCCCAGCTAAGTGTTCTAACACACAAAAAAAATGTGTACTGTGAAGAAATGCCAATACTGGTATTTTAAGCTTTTAATGCTTAAAAAGTGGGAGGGGGCAGTTACTCTCTAAACTTTCATCTTCTTCTCCTTCTTCTTTTTTCCTTTCTCTTTTTTCCATTCTGGTTTTTAAACAGAACAATTATTAGCAAGCGTTAGGTCTGTCAGCAGAACTCTATTCTCTGGCCCCCTGAGGGAGCTCCTGGCACTAAACACTTACATTTGGAGAAGGCTCCGGCAAGCTGTGGAAACCTTTGTGTTTCCAGTTCACGCCCAGCAACTTCATGTGTATGTGTCTCCCTTCGATGAAGGCTACGTAGTCCTTGAAGTTGTTACAAGGACCAGCAATGACGCTCATGAAATTGAGCAGGTAGCTTAAATATTCTAAGAAAGAAGGCTTCACTCTGTGAAAATAAAATTTAAAAGTTGAAAACGTTTTAACCTTTGATTTTTCTTCAGCATATACAAGTAATTTAATCGTATACACCGTAGTTATCTTGGTGGATTAGTATGTGTGATAAGACTTTCCTTTGTTCTGTGTTCTAGAAAAATCACCTGCGGACTCCTGAAAGGAAAAGTTGATGAAGCAGGAGGTCGGAGAAGACTGAGGGCTGTGTGGCGCCCTCTAGTGGTGATGTCGCTGTACAGGCTCGGGGCTGGGTAGGGCAAAAGCTACTTTGGGGCTGAGAAATGCTCCTTTTCTCCTCATTCGCACATAACGAAGGTAATAAATGTAAGGGAGGGTGAAAACCTGAACTGTTAGCTGATCGAGATGCTCTGAAATGGGAAAACTCCCTCCCGTCTGCCAAAATAAACACAAAACAAAGGATGAGTGTATCCAGTTTCCACTTTGAAGAGGCCACAGCCCCACAGCAGTCGGTGTCTCCTTTGTCATCCAGGCAGGGGGGCCTGAACAAGAGACCAGAGCAGCGGCAGGGAAAAGCTCTGGCAAGAAGGGAGCGGCAGCTGGGAGCCTGTTCAGCAGGACAGAACTGTAGGAAACCAGGCCCTAGGATTATGCCCCCTAATGCTGAGCAAAGGATTTGATTCCTTAGGATCTTCAGGGGTTCCCCCTTGCTTCTTTAATGAAAGAAGCATCTGGGGCCCTGCTTACGTACCCCAGCTGCCCCGTGATATTCTCCTGCAGGAATCCCCAGCCAGGGCTGCACCACCCTCCCTAACATGCCGCTCAAGGCCCCTTTCGTTCCCAGGCAGTGTTACTTTCTCCTACCTTAAGACACCTGCCCTTCCTTCCTCTCTAACACTGCCCCCTTTCCACTGCACGTCAGCCCTGGCCAGTGCCCACCTCCAGCTTCTCCCGCCCCTCGTCCCTGCCTCATTTATTTCTCTTCCCATGCGTCCTGTCTTTTCCCAGGCTTCGGCCTCTGAACACACTGACGCACATTAAAAATCAGGTGTTTCCTAAGGGGCCCAGACCCACACTCAATAAAGATAATTCTGGAGTAGACTAAACAACTCTGATGAAGGAGAATCTTGTAGAACTAACGAACTTTTAGACCCATTTACTCCTTGCCCTAACGATGCAGCTTCTGGGACCCTAGAAGCTAACCACAAACACACTTAAAATGCCTCATGCACAAGGTGATACATCACTTACCATCTGAATCTATCAGTGAGACTGAATCTAACAGTAATGACTGAATCTATCAGTCATTAAATAAATCATATCATATCCAAAGAATGGCATTAACCTATAGCTACTACAAAACTGAGGGAAAAATCTCCACATGCTGACAGACAGAGGGCTGAGGTATGTCATTAACTCACTTCACAGCAAGTCGGTGCTGCTCAGCAGAGAGGTCTTCAACCTTTCGACCTAGTCCTATGAAATACAAAAACAAACAAACAAATGTTATAAATAAGATATTGGAAGTGAAGTAAACAATCCTACAAGAGTCTTACTGAATTCATTGGGGAAGCAAATTATTATTGCCTCATAAATCATAAAGAATCCCTGTTTGTCATTTTTTAAAATGTCCTGTGGGGGTCTGGGCCATGGCTTAGAGGTAGACTGCATGCTTCGCATTCATGAGGTCCTGGTCTTCATCCCCTGTGGGTCAGGGGCTAAGGAGGGCCTGGATCAAAGTGCTACCCGGAAGTCACAAATGCACATGTTGTACAGGGTTCTAGGAAAAGAGAGACTGTGTTCAAAGGTTCCTTCTAGGGGCTGGGGATATAGCTCAGTGGAATAAGTGCCTGCCTAGCAAGCGCAGGGTCCTGAGTTTGATCCCCAGTACCGCAAAAAAAAAAAAAAAAAAAAGTTTATCTTAAAAAAACAAAAAAAAACAAAGGTTCCTTCTATTTAACATGCATAGCGTGACATGGACCTTCTGCATTTCCTCCCCTTATCACTCTATAATTTCACTGTCACAGCAGAGAGGGGAGCTTGGGGTAGGATATAACAGGGAGAAAATGGGGACTTTCCTCTTCCAAACAACAGGAAAAATGTAATCCTGCATTCAGGAAAAGGACAAAAGAATTGTCAGGTTTTTTTCTTCTTCAAATCCATCCACAACAGAAAAACTCTCACCAAATCACACATGCGTTTCCTGTAAAATTTACTTGTTAATTTGGAGTAAAAAAAAATCCAAAACATTGTCTTACAAGCACTATAAGCCAACCCAATCAAGCTTAAGCTTTGATTGATTATGATCACCAACTATGAAAGCAATTCAAGACGTGCCTAAGAGAAGGCAGGGCACTTCCTGAATCTCCCTGTTCCTCCCCCACACAGGAAAAACAGAAAAGGGCAAATAAACACTTTGCTCCATATAAAGGATGTTCCAGAAAATATAGTAAAGTATGAATACCTTAAAAAATAAAATTTAGGGCTGGGGATATAGCTCAGTGGAATAAGCGCTTGCCTAGCAAGCGCAGGGGTCCTGAGTTCGATCCCCAGTACCGCAAAAAAAAAAAAAAAAAAAAAAAAAAAAAAAAAAAAAAAAAAAAAAAAAAAAAAAAAAAAAAACATAAAAAAAAAAATAAAAAAATAAAATTTAGCAGGGCATGATGGAACATCCCTGTAATCCCAACACTCTGGGAGTCTAAGGCAAAAGGACTGAGAGTTGGAGCCCAGTCTATGCAATCTGGCAATTTATCAAGACCCTGTCTCAAAATTAAAAAAAAAAAAATTGGAATGTAGCTCAGTGAGACTTGAGTTCATCACCAATACTGTCCAAATAGAACAGATTATTTAAACAGGATAAGGTTGCCAGGCTTGATGGTGCACACCTATAATCCCAGCACTCAGGGCACTGAGGCAGGAGGATCATTGTGAGTTTGAGACCAGCCTGGGCTGCAAAGTGAGCTCAAGGCCAGCCTGAACTGCATAGTGAGACCCTGTCTCAAAAAAACAAAAAGTAAACAAATAAATAAACAGGATAAGGTTGAACATGCTTATAACCCCAGCTAGTGGGAGGCTGAAGGTCTCAACAAATAGTACATATCTGGCAATGTTAGGCAGTAAATCAATTTTAGCTATTGGTTTATTTTGCTGATGTTAATCTACAGCCACCACCAAGTGCAGTTTCAGTATAAACAACTCACTTCCCACCTTGGATTCTTGGACAATGGCTCTTGAAAACCTCACATTCTGGGAAACCTCCCAGCTCTCAGCAAACCAGGACGGTTGGTTACCCTAGAAGGACTCCATCCTTGGTATAAAATTATGCAGTTCTCCACAGAATGACTAAAGCTCCAAGGATGAAGTAGGGACACGCTGGGTCAAATGAAACCTAATCAGCTCCCAAGTTTTAAGTAGAAACAAGAAAACTAGCTATCAGAGATAAAACCTTCTCAACCTGTCCACATATAAACAAATTTCAATAGTCAAAAGCATTTTCCAGAGCAGTACAAATACACAGAATATACTTTTACTAATTGCACCCGGCATCTCTTTTTTTTTTTTTTTTGTGGAACCGGGGATCGAACTGAGGACCTTGCACTTGCCAGGCAAGCGCTTATTCAACTGAGCTATATCCCCAGCCCCCGCACCTGGCATCTCTTAAACTCATATTGAAATCTTCTGCCCAGCTGAAATAACCTTCTCTGCCCAGGAGCTTAGTTTTAACAGTGTAAATCACATGTTCTGGCCATTTCGAGAAAAGTGCATGAGTGGGAAAAAAAAATGTTCAGTCTTATACAAACAGAAGATTCTTCCTCATCCCAGCTTTTCATAGGGTCAGACTAATCTCATTATGTAATTTTCCAAGCCAAAACACTAGCATTAAAAAATGATTAAGCAGCCAATGCTATTTCATTTTTTATTACCTTGTAAGCTTTTCAGAGATTAAACCGAAGTAAAAAGGCCATTTCTTAACAGATTTGGAAAAGAAGGTCAGAAAGTGTCACCAATTAACTTTAAAACATTATGGAAACAAACAGAAAACCCACGGTTCTTGGAGCAAATACCGAAGACAGATTCACATGAGAAATAGTGGGTATTCACTGGGAAAGGAAAAGGCTATGATTAAGGAAGTCTAGAAGCTCACGGGAAGATAAAACAGGATCTGTCAGCACTTGTCTACATAAAAAGGACAGCCCTTCATGTCAGGCTCACTCTGGGAACCAAAAGCAGGGTTGCCTTTCTCACCATCATGAACTTGGAAGGCCAAGGTGGTGATCTTCTGGGTGACAATCATCAGAGGCCTAAAAGGAAAACAGGAAAATCAAGACTGGGAAAAAAAAATTTTTTTAAGGAACTTTTATTCTATTTCTTTGTATGGTGTTTCTTCATTGACATTTATTAAACAAAGTACAAAAATACTGAATTAAAAATATTCAATTTTTATTTCCCCTCCAGGTCATTTTAAGTAAATAGACAGAGCAACACTGAACACTAAGATCACACTGGACAGTCCCTCTTACGCTGTGAAGCCTCAGGATCAGTACTGTACTGGCAACAGCACCGCAGCATCACATGAAGGGATGCAGTCGTTCATACTCCCAATTCAGATAGGAAAACTTGGGTCTACTTTACAAGACTGTGAGGGAAATCAAAGGTACATTAAAGTGTGAGAAGCACTAGTCTGGGAGATACCTAAACCAGTGCCCTGTGTTCCACCTGGAGATTAGGAGAGAGATGGACCAATAGATAAACACATATGCCTGCGCACACACACGCAGAGTATGATTGAAAAAAACTAGGAATGTTTACATTATGTTTTATTGTATTTAAGTAAAAGACACACAGCCGTTAACCTCCCTCCCACTTCCATTGTACTTTCCCATCATTCCTGTCAATTTCTGAAGCAGCTCTGGAAGTCCTCTTTCATGAGTGTCTTTACAAAATATGATCCAAAATACAGTGAATGCTGCTGCTGAGTGCCATCCAAAGGAAAGGCAGGCTTGTAAAAACCAGGACAGTGTGTCCTCATTCACCAGTTCTGCCACCATGGGACTTACGGCTCTTTCCCAAAGTCAAAATGACCATAAAAGGTAAACAGTCAGGACAGAGTAACTAAAGACACTCACAAAAGAGGACTTCCAGAACTGCTTCCCCAAGTGGAGAGAATGATGTGTGTTTGAAATGAGTGGGAGTACTGGGGGCGTTAACACGCTCCCACTGTTTGAATCACCAATAGCACATACATGACTGTCCTGGCCACACTGCAGAATACTCATACCTGTACCACTGATGGGTCACAGCCACCCAGCAGTGAAACACACAAATGATAGCCCCATTTTAAATGTGTTAACAGCAATATGTCTTATGTCTTTTACAACAATAATTTTTTTACTTAAACATTTATGATGGTTTTTAATCCCATCCTAGTGTATACAGTCATGCACTATATAAAGATGCTTCAGTAGTGACCACACATATAACAATGGCTCCATAAGACTAACATGGAGCTGAGAGATCCCTGTCACCAGGAGACACTGAAGCCATCATAATGTCATACTGTGATATATTACATGTTTGTGGTGATGCTCATATAAAGAAAACTGTTTAGAAATACTTAGATACACAAATACCTACCACTAGGTTACAACTGCCCACAGAAGTCAGTATAGTAACATGTTGTAAGATTTGTAGCCTAAGAACAACCTTATAAACTAGAAATGTTGAAGGTTGTAACACCTAGCTTTGTGCAAGTAACCTAAAATGCTCACACAAGGACAAAATCACATAATCACACATTTCTCTGAACATGCTCCCAATGTTAAGTGACACAAGTTGTGTTACTTTCTTCATACGAATATGCTCTAATGTGCTTTTTCTATCAAAGGCAATCCTCCCATGCACACATACTAAAAGATGCATTTATAAAATTCAGCTGTCTGTCAACAAACCATTTATTGACAAAACACCAAACTTCAGTTCATGAAAGTCATAATATAAAAACTCAGAGGTGATGCCCATATAAAAAGTAGATTCTAGGATAATTCACTGAGGTGACAATAGTCTTTTTGACGAATCATGATGGGACCACTGGGTGACTACATAAAAATAATATAAAAATTAATTAAAAAATGGATAAAGACCTAAATGTATGGGCTAAAACTATAAATTTTTTAGGAAAATAGGTACTTGTCTTAGGTATAAGGATAAGAAGAAAAGAAACTAACAAATCAAATGATATCATTAAAATCTGATTTTAATGACTCAAAGGACACACACCACTAAGAAACTAAAATGATATTTCACAGAATGGAAAACAAAATTTGCAAATCACGTCTGTGAGTAGAATACATGAAGAACTCTTACAATTTAATAGACAACTCATTTAAAAATGGGAATAGAATCTAATGGATATTTCTCTAAGAGGGTTAATAAATGGCCAGTGGACATCTTTTTATTGAAAAGATGCTCAATGGTAATTAGCCATCAGAGAAATGCAAATCAAAGCCACAGTGAGATAGCATTTCGCAAGTAATAGGATAGTCAGAATTAAAAGGTGCACAGTGACAAGTATGGCAGGGAAATGGAGCAACTGGAGTGTTACTGTCTGTGAGGATATTTAATGGTTTGGGAAACGGTATAGCAGTTTCTAAAAAGGTTAATTGGAGTTACCTTATGACCCAGCAATTACACAACTAGGCATATATCCATGAGAAATCAAATGTGTTTACACAAAACACATGCATGAATGTTCAGAGCAACATTACTAACAGCCCCAAGAAATAATCCAAACATCTAACAACTCATGAAGAGACAAATAAAACGTGGTATGTCTACACAATAGAATATTACTCAGCCAAAAAAGGAAGAAGTACTGATACATCATACAAAAGGATAAACCTTGGAACACCATGCTAAGTGAGAAAGGCATACTGTGCAATTCCACTTATATGAAATCTCAAGAAACTCAAGAATAGGAAAACAAAGATTGTAGGAAATGAAGGACGATATCTAGGTTTCTTTTGAGGGGTAATGAAAACATAAAATGATTGTGATGTTGTTCTCTGTGAATTTGTTTGCTGAATATCCTAAAATCCACTGTACACTTTAAATGATGTGTGGTATAGGAATTGGATCTCAGCAAAGATATAGTAAAAACATTTAAAAACTGAGCAACATACAGTGTGCATGCCTGTAGTCCCAGCTACTCAGAAGGCTGAGACAGAGAAAATCGCCTGAGCCCAGGAGTTCAAGGCCAGCCTGCCAAACACAGTGAGACCGGAGCTCAAAAAATTTTAAACAATAAGTAAAATAAGATGACACCCACTCTCCTAATTTTCTGCCCTAGGTTCATATTTTTAATAACTATTCTTGTCTATGCTGGTGCATCTAGGTTCATTCAAGCTGCCTATCCTGGTTACTTTTCTCTCATTGCTGAGACAAAATACCCAACGCCCAAAATGAAGGAAGGAAAGGTTTATTTAGCTTACAGTTTGCGGAGGTTTCAGTCCATACTTGGCTGGCTGAGGCAGAGTGGCACATGGCAGAGGGCAAGCGTTCATGGCAGCAGAGCACAGCAAAACAACCAGGAAAAGGGAGGAATGGCTGCAAGCAGCCTCTTTCCTTCCCTTACACTGTAAACAGGCTGCCCTCACCCAGGGGGCGTGTAGCTCTCACAGAATCTCCAGGTGCTCCTCTTCCACAGGCTCATGATGTATACAAAGTAAGCACCCTCGCTTCCTGCTGGGTCACTCAGCCAAACCTCTAGACCCCCCAAGTTGACACAATGTATCAACCATAACACTGCCATAACAAAATGCCATGAATTAGGTGGCTTACATTTAATTCTGATATTTTATTTCTTAGACATCTAGAGGCTAGGAAGTTGAGGTCAAGGTGCCAGCAGATTCCGTGCTTAGCTGTGGACTTGCTTCGAAGATGGCTGTTTCTTTACCCGGGATGGTGGAAGGGTAAGTTGCTCGCTGAGGCTGCTTCTGTAAGACCATTCCTCCCACCTCATGATCGAGCCACCTCTCAGAGCCCCACCCCCCCACATCATGATCGTGGAGATGAGGTTAACATACAAATTTTGAACAGGACACAAAATTTGGATTTTAGCACTGTTTAACAAGTCAAGAGAAAATCCCACTGCTTTACCATATTTTCCTTCAAGTCTTAGTCTTGCCCGATTTTTTGACCTCTATTCTTGTGGCTTTTGGAATAATGTACAGTGTCTGAGCCCAGTAGATGGAGAGTTTATTTATTTAAAGGGTGAGGCTTGATTCATGTCCTGTGACAGCCTCATGGGGTCATCTGGGATGCCACATAACCCTTGAGCCCAGTGCTCAGGCCAAAGGTGGTGTACAGGAAGACAGGGTCAGACACAAACCATCTTTTGGCCAAATTTGACTTTTATCTATACTCATCTACTTCCCTGTTAGTCCACTTTCTTGTCTAAATTTTGCTTGTCCTATAACATGCATAAAATATTTGAAACCATAACTAAACACTTAAAAGGTAAACTACTTTAAAGGAAGTATCAACCGCAACCCTTGGCAACTTTTACATCTAACTTTTACATCTAACTTTACATCCTATTTGCAAAGCCCAGTGGCCAATGGCCACCACTTTAAACAAGATTCCTGCAACCGTGCAAAAAGCCAAGAGAAGGAGAATGGGCCTGACTGGGAAAAGGGAAGGTGTCTGGGTTCTTCCACGACCAGTAAGAATAGCTATAGCAAACAAGACTACCAAGTCACCAACAGCAGCAAGACATGATCATTGGTGATACTCACTTAGACCAACCCTTTTATATTGAAAAAATAATTGTTCTTCCAGAGTACTGAGGTTTGGGTCCTAGAAATAAGGGCTACAGTACATAAAACCTTTTTCATAAGACCACTTTGATCTTACAACCCCATATAACACTGTAGTTCGCCCTCTTGATTTTCAGAGACCTCACATCCAAATGTGTAACAGAGGCCAAGAGCTCTTTTCTTAAAAGGGATCACTCTAGACAGTACATTGAAGGTACTTTCCAAATATAGCCTTCAAAGTATAAGAGTTTTCTTTCCAAACACTTTTTGTATTCTTCTGTGCCTGGAAGTTTGAAAATCTTAGGAACCAATCTTCTTATCATTTTCAAATGTATGGCACACTCTCTAGTGACCACATTATCTGCAAACCACATACATTTCTACAATGTACTGAATTCATAACTTCAATACAGTAGATACAGTATAGTAGATAAATACAGTAGATACCTCAATAAAGAGAATGTATGATGGACTTGGCCTACCTTTCTGGCTCTGTAGAAACAAATTTGTTTTCCTCTAACTTCTATTAAATGTATTCCATGACTGGGCATTGTTCAGCAAAATATTTAGTAGCCAAATATTCACATATCTGACTGTCATGAGATTGCACCTACCAGACTTATTGCTAGGAGAGGTCCTGGCCCAGCTGCTGTGTTCTGATCTCACCCAGCTGTTCAGGCAGAGGCCACGCCCCCTTGGGTAGCTCCCAGCCAATGGCTGGGCACAGCAGGAATATGCCTAGGCACGCCACTCCCTACAACTGTGGTACTCCTCTACCCTGGGAATTTTAACTTTGAGCTTAAAGTTCTTTACAGAATTCAGCATAAAACCATGCTCACAACTGCACGGACATCCAACAAACATCTCTCTTTCTCTCTCTCCCTGTTAGAAGTCAAATCTGCATTTCTATCTGAAGGCTGTCTCAGTCTCATGAATCTCCCTCCCCATTTATCCCTGGCAAGCAGGGAATATGTGTCACCCCAAAATCTCTTAACACATCTGTTCCCATGTTGGCATCTGCTTCTCGAAAGATCCAGGTTAGGGCAACACATAATAATGGAAAGCCACAGCAGCGTCCATAACTACTAATTCAATAAGAAATATGTACCACTCGATCTATGTAAGAACCATGTACTATCATACCTTAGAGAAGACATCCTATTTTGAAAAAAAAAATACTAAAAACTTGTGGCTCAAATATTGTTGCATGTCAGTGACTAGTTTGAACAATATACCACTTGTGTCATAAATATCACAAGAAGCAGAGCTTTTGTACATCAGGAGGGGAAGTGGGGTTGAAGGGAGGGGAGGGGAATGGGAAAACAAAGGAATCAAGTTATATAATGCACAGGTACAAATTCCCTATAATGAATGCGATCATTATGTATACCTAAAATGTACCGATAAACTCACTTATATGGTTTTGTTTCGCTTTTTCTTTAATCATGAAAAAAAGAAATCATAGGACAAAAAGAAAAGGGTGAAATGGCATTATTTCAGATTGGGCAGATGGTTCCCAGGGGTCCCAGAGCAGGGACCAAGACTGACAGGTATAGACAGATCAGAGGGTGGGGTGTGGAGCGGGAGGGGGCATCGTATGAACAGAGGTTAAATTCGAATGCCTCATTGTCTTGAGAAAATTCTTCCCCTGCATGGAGGAGCTATTTATGAGTCTCCCCTTGACTTTCTTCTTCTGTACTTACAGTATGTGTTTGTGTATGGACTTCATGTTTTTGCCAAAATGGGGCCTAAATTCCAGTCCTAAACCAACAAATTAGTTTCTTTCATATTTTGACTGAAATGCACCACGAATGGAATTTAATTTTTATCCTAAGTCAGTACCTCTAAGGATTTGACTCTTCAGTTTGGTAACTTCTGAGTCTAATTTTTTTCATTTGACCTGTCCATAAGGCTAAAGAAATTTATTAACTAAAAAGTGTTCAGAGAGGCAAGGCTCTGAGCAAGATGATATGCAGTTTTTCCTTATACTCGCAGAAAAGTAAGTATGTGGGAGGATACTAAACTTACTTTCCTTTTAGTGAACAGGTTCTAGTTCTAGCTTGTGGCATTTTGCTCTGCTTTAGCCCAGTTTACTAGTACATTGTGCTTTTTAAAACCATGATTACATGTGTGAGTTGTTTCTTCTCTAAGTTGCAAATTTTGAAATCTCTTTGCAAATACCTTTTCTTCCATATTCTATAACCCAATTATGTGAACATACTGGGCTGGGACAGGTGGGGTGACCAGGATGTTATAAAGTCACGGAGGAAAACATTTCCCTTGGAACAGCAGAGTAAACGATGTCCGTCACCAGCAGAGAAAGGTAAAGAACACGTCTTCTGTTATGCGCCCATAAGATACAGAGAATTCAAATGGCTATTTTTCCAACAACCGCGCCGGTTGGGGCCCGCCATAATTTTTTAGGATGCACGCAAATATATTTTAATAACATTCCAGGACTCCTCATTATGACAGCAACATAAATAAATAAAAGGACTATAATCATGAATAATACACCCAGGCAGAACCTCGGCCTGGGCACTTCCTTTCCTGCAGCTCTTTCTATGTACAATCACATTCAAAGAAAAACTGCAATCCTGACACATACACGGGTATTTGTCTTGTGGTTTCTAGAGTCCTTGAAAGCACCATTTTCAGCGGCGGCACATCAGCACCTTAATTTGATCACGTACCTCTTTTGGATGATTTAGGAGGCCTCTGGTTTTTCACTGTTATGTTGAACATTCTTATGAGTAAATTTTATACCCTTACAGTAATTTGACTCCTACAAATGTAGTCTATTATGGGATATGAACTTTAAAATCTTCTTACTTGAAATTTATAGCAGAATTGCCTTCCAGGAGGGTTTTACCAATTTATACTCCCACCAGCATTGTGTAAGAGTTTGCATTTCCTGTTTCCAAAAACACACGGGCAACCTGAATTGAGAACGTGATGAGAGAGCAATTATCTGCCTGAGCCTGGCCTAGACGGAAAAGGAAGTCAGAGCTCTTGCTGCTGCCCTCAAAGAGAACTCAATTTGCATCCTTCTGTGAGCAAAGGAGAAGAATCAGCTCAGTATCACAAATCTAGAAGGAAACAAGTACCAGGTTTGTTACAATCATTAAGCTTCCCCCTAGGAAAACAGTTGAATATTCTAGTGCTTTCATAGCTCAAATTCACACCAAAAAAATCCATAAAGAACACTCACCCCCACACGTACTGATCTAAGCTGTATTAGCAGCACCGGCAAATGTGTACCTGGTATGTCACCTTTACCAGTAATGCCAGTCCAGACCATGGAAACCTGACTGCTTCAAATTTCAAGTCCTGGAAGAGCCTAAAGAGCAAGTTTATGTGTTCTCCAAAATTAAAGGCACATACAGACGTTGTCTGCCACAATCACACCCATGCCCCTCAATTTCTATCTGGGCTTATGCTAAGGGCACGATGAAGTGTGCCATGCATTTTAGAACTGCACACATGCTCACCAGAGGAATTACCTCATCAGGCTGACTTACAACACCACGTTCAAGTTCACAACACCATCTCGTCAACAAATACTAAACACAGCGTGTCAACTGCAGTAAGTAGCAGAGTTAAATTAGTTCCATTCTGAAAGAGAACATGTGATCGTCTCCATGACTGAAATGAGAATAGACACTGGTAAAGACATCTAAATGACAACTTTTGATGTGAACCACCTTGTCAATTCCAGAGTGGTGTGTATCTCTCACTGATGTTGACCGGTTTCTCCAAGAATGTGCATTTCTATCACTGAGGCACCCTGCATTTACAATGGTAGGAGAAAATAATGATCTATCAAAACAAAAACCAGTAACAGACTTTCTAAGAACTAGACAGTATGGCCACTCAACAATCAGAGAAGTAAATTATGTGTGATATTCAGGTAAGATATATTTTCTTTATATTTCTTACCTAAAAATAATGTCTTTTCTAGCTCAAACATTCTGCCGTTTTGTGTGTAATGTCATATTTCTTAATTCGAAGAGATCCAAAAAATGCCACAGAATAAACATCACTTGAGGAAATTTATCAAGATGCTGCTGCAGCAAATGAAGCTGACAGAAACTGACAGGCGTCTCCTCAGCTGTCAGACCCCAAATCCAGCACAGTTCACAAGCACAGGGCTATTTCCACCAAATATCCTGGATATTTTTTTCCTTCTGTAACTTTCCACAATTTCTATAATACTAAAAGTGATTTTTAAAATATTCAAGAGTTTACAGTTTCAATAGAGCAAAAGGGCGAGGTACAAGCAGTAAGCACAGAGGTGGTCAGTAGAGGTGCGCTTATCCCCCATGATCAGGAACATGGGACAGCTGTTTGCATTAAAGGTACAGAGTCATTAAACACTGGACAGGAGTTTCCAGTTCACCACAAGCCTGGTGGCTTACACAGCAGGACTTATTTTCCCTCCTGGCTCTGGAGACCGGAAGTCCAAGACTAAGATGTCAGCAGGGTTGGCTCCTTCTGGAGGCCCCGAGGGAAAATCTGCTCTGTGCTTCTTCCTTTGTGTGGCTGATGGGATCCACGCCATTCCTTGGCATTCCTTGGCTCAGTGCTACATCTCTCCACTTTGTAACTCCATCTTCACATGCCCGTCCTCCCTGTGTGTCTGCACCTGCCTTTCATGGCCCTCCCACTACTACACTTGTCATGTTGGATCTAAAGTCCGCCCTACTCCAGCATGACCTGCTCTTATCTAATTACATCTGCAAAGACAATACTTCCAAATCCTAACTGAACAGGCTCTGGGTGGACATGAATTAAGCCCAGTATACAATGGTATGGTCACATTTTAATTTTTTGCATGATTTTAAGATAGATAAGTGCACACTCATTCTGCAGTCTTTCCTCATTCCTCTCTCTTGTTACCATACCTGGTATATACAGGGTTTCTAATCAGTGTCTGGTAACTAATGAACCAATGAGTGATGCGGAATCAGAACCTTTCTGTGTGGTATGGATCTGCTGACTGAGCGCATCTCTCTTACATAAACCCACCCACCACCTCCAAAGTCATTTCTCCCCACACACACCAAGAAGGTAAATAAAGATGGACGTCTGCAAAACAATCTGAGCGAAGCCTCCTTCATGTTTACAAAGCTCCCTCATCCCCTAGACTTCTCATCCACATTTCACTCAACAGCAATTATTAATGTACTAACTTTGCTTTAATAGCTTTCCAACGAACCCAACCTAGTTACAGACAAACCTCCATCTCTCCTTTCATATCCATATATGACCAGCTCGTGTAGAGGGTATAAGGGTAAACCTTATGTGTCACCTTCACTGGGTTAATGGATGCCCAAACTGCTCGTAAAGCACTATTTCTGGGTATTGTACATGAGTTTTTGAATTAGTAAAGAATATCTACCCTCACCAATATGGCATCGTCCAGACCACTGAGGGTCTGCATAGAACAAAAAGGCAGAGGAAGAGTGAGTTCCTCTCTCTTTTGGAGTGACAGCATCAATCTTCTGCTTTTAGACATCTAAACTCCATGTTCCTAGGCCTTAGACTCAAAGACACTCGCAGTCCCCACCCCAAATTCCAGCCCTCGGCCTCAGACTGGGACCCCATCATCAGCCCCTCTGGTTCTCAAGCTTGCAGGACATCCTGTCCTCCACCATCACGAGACAGTTCCCACAAGAAACTTCTTTATACACACATACTTGTATTTGTTCAGTTCTCTGAAGAACCGTTGCACAAATACACAAGTACAGCTGGAATCACGTGTGGAAGTAAACACGCACGTGCTAGATGAGCAAACTATGCAACGATGAGAGCGATGCCGCGGGTGCCGGCTACGGGGTGGCAGCTGATGACGAAGGCTGAGTAGCCATGGCAGCACTGGTCAGCAAACGCTCTTTGGTGAAAGGCTTCCTGCCACCCCATGTCCAAAATGCATGACTCCAACTCCAGGATGGAGCAATAAAGGAAGCTTTGTAAAGATGAGATCTTCGAGCTATATTTTCAAAAATGAAGTGAGAGGTTTCCAAATTGGCAAAGATGGGAAAAGGTCTTCTGATGGGGACACAAAAGTGTGAAGTAACCCAGAGAGTGTGGACCATAAACTCTATGGAGCAAAGGGAGGAGGAGATGCCAGAACCGGAGGCAGAGTTCAGCAGGTGCAGACAGGTGCACAGTAGCATCTGCTCTGCAGTTTAGAGCCTCATGCTCACAGGCAACAGCGCAGAGGGGCAAGGTGGAGGAAAGGGCAGCCAGGTCGCAGGTGCCAGACGCTGTGCTTCAAGACAGTGGCAGCAGGCATGAGAAGCCGTGGATGGAGTCTAGTGACAGCCAGGCCGCTGGCCTGACAGCACCTGGTGACATGGAGATGGAGGTGATAAGGGAGAGGGAGGTGACTTTCTGAGACCTCCAGAGTACCTGTGTCATACTTCTGTGCCCCTGCAGAGCCATTTTCTCTGCCTGGAGTGCCTTCCTGCTGCCTCTGGCAGCCGGCCCTGTGCCTAGCATATCAGGGTCTCAAAAACTGTTGCAGAGATGGATGAACACTTTCTGCTCTCAAAAGACAAAATGATATGCAAGAGAAACATGAAATAAGGTACCTGAAGACTAAAGTCAAAGTTTTTTGTTTCAATGGGCATGGTGTCACATGCCTGTAATTCCAGAACTCTGGGAGGTGGAGGGAAGAGGACTGCAAGTTAAGAGTCCTGCTTTGGGAACTTAGCAAGATTTCAAATAAAAAATATAAAGAGCTGGAGGTTTAGATCAGTGGGAAGGCCTAGAGTGCAGTCCTCTGTATGATCATAAAGGAAAGACACAGTGTTTGTATTCACTATCCTAACTGACATGGCTCGAAGGGATGCTAAGGAATGAGTCTCTGGAAACAGCAAAAAAGTGCGGGAGGGCTGAGAAACACCACAATACGTAGCTCATCACTTATTGACCACTATTCAGTGCCAAGAACTCTCTTAAATATGTCAGGGCTTTGGGGTGAAACCAAACCACAAGTTTTGTCAGGGAAACACCATGGGGACTTGTCAGAGCTAAAACTTCCAGGCTGTACCATTATCTTTTCCACTCCCACATTGTCCACGTTCTAATTACATTACAAAAACACTTTAAAGTAAAATACATCTGTGAACTTTTCCCAGAAAAACTGAAGAAGCATGCTTCGTGATGTTGGGGGGGAGACACATATAAAGAGAAACCTATGAAATCCAAAATACATGCTGGGCGTGGTGACACATATTTATAATCCCAGCATTCTAGGAGGCTGTGGCAGGAGGATCGTAAACCCAAACTCACCCTGGGCAACTTAGTGGCTTACTTAGACCTTGTCTCAAAATAAAAAATACAAAAGGGCTGGGGAGTTAGCTCAGCACAAAGGCCTTGGGCTCAATCCCTGTACTGCAAAAATTAAAATTAAAAAAATTTAACATCCCAGAAGCCTATGGGTAAGAATTAATACATGAAAGGCCATTGGAGGCCAAACCACAGCTGTGAAGATTTAAATGTTGCCCCAAAACAACACTCTTTGGCTTTCGTGAGCCTTCTTCTGGTGGGATGGCTTATTTTAAGCACAACTGTGAAGTTCACAGATATGAACTGTGAATCATAATCCCTTCTTCCTCTGCTTAGGCACCAACAAACCAGGGAATTGGGTGCAGCTGAACTACAGGAAGATCTCAGATTCTCCCTGACCTCAGGCTGCTGCAGAGAACAGACCAAATTCCTCGAGAAGTAACGCGGCTAATACCTGTCACCAGAAACAACTCTGCTTCAGTGTCCATTCCTCGAGATTCATATGAAGTTGCTCCTGAACTAACCTCAATAGTACACAGAACTTTCACTGATCCATCTCACCTTTACCAAGTGATCACAGCCCACCACCTTAAGGCTCTCGTGATGGACAAGATTTTTATAAGCATGTGGGGCCCTCGCACTGCACCAGACATGACCCCTGTAGTTGCTGGAGGTCAAGGGGTCAAGGGGAAGGGCCAGGGAAGGCAGGGGACACGCAGAGGGGTCAGGGTACCAGCTATCTATCCAAGGTAGGATGGAAGAATTCTGTATTATTAATGAGATGAATGCCAGCCCTGTGCTATAGACATTAGAATAGGACTTGGCAAACTTTCTACAAAGAGCCAAGTAGAAGATATTTTAGGCTTTGCATTCCATATTTTCCATTGCAACTACTCAGCTCTGCCATTGTAGTGCAAAAGCAGAAAGAGAAAAACATAAATGAATTTGGGTTGTGTTCCAATAAGAACATTTAAAAAAAAGAAAGAAAGAAATTGGGCAGTGGGACAGATATGCACAGGGTACAGCTTGTGACCCTTATCCTACAACACAGCAGAGCTCGTAACCTTACAGAGCAATCAAATCTTCAATCTCACCCTCATTACCATAGCGTTTACCGACTGCTTTTACGTGCCATGATGTTTCCTATACCCTTCGTGTTCACAGGCCCAATGAGACTGAGTCAAAGCCAGCACTCATCCTCACCGCCCAAGTTAAGATACTCACCCGGAAAAATCTGTAGTGAGAATTCCATAGTGGAAGATGTATATTCTGCTGATATGGCATATTGTAAGGTATCCCATTGATACAAAAAAGGTGTATCTAAAACCAAAAGCACAGATGACTCGATTATTACGCATAACAACAATGTACTCAAAACGTGTTCCCTTCTTTGTCTCCCTCACCCTCTACACACAGGGGTCACTAAGTCTCTGCCCTGGCCACATCTCAGTCCATCCCCTCTGCTCACCCTCCCACCCACTCATCTCACCTGGACACACTGGATGCCCTCAGCCCTGACAGTGTAATGGAATCACTCAGGCAGCCTCACAAACTACAGATGCCAGGGCCCTTTCCCCAGACCTCCTGGTTTAATGGGTACCAGGTGCACTGGGCAGGTGTATTCCAATGGGCAGCCAGGACTGGGAATCGCTGACCTGTAAGGTCTGGCATGTGATTGTTTTTTTTCACAAATCATCATACTGTACATGATGATCTTCACAAAATACAACTCAGTACCACACTGCTGACCCCTCCTCTTGGCTTTCATTCCCTTTGTTTTCTTCACCCTCTGGATAATTCTCCCAAAGCTCATTGTTCAGCTCACCTTCTTCCACCTATTCCTTCAGTGTGAGATGCTCTGCTCAGGACTCTCCCCACTCATGCCTCAGGCTTCAACTACCACTTACTAATCACCTCCTCCAGAGAGGCAGCCCAGACCTCTACACAGTATAAACCAGTAATACATACATAGGCACCAGACACAGAGACACACAAGTACTTACATGCACACTCTTGTCGTTTATAACGCTTTTCAAACTGTAATTACAAATATATGTGCTAATCTGCGCAATGGGATGAATGTGTCCCCCTCCCCCCCCAAAAAAAAAACAACTGAAATGTTGAAGTTTAACTCCGATGCAACGGTATTGAGAGGGAGAACTTTGGGGCAGAAGAAAGCCCTCCCCAGAACCCAACCACATCAGCTAACCTCTGAGTTCTACCCTCCAGGTATATGAGAAACACATTCTGTTATTTACAGGCCACCACATTATAGGACACTGCCATAGCAGCCCAAGCAGATCAAGATGACATACTGTCTCACTTTCTTGACTATGAGCTCCATGAAGGCCGAGATGGCCATGTGCATTTTGTTAGCCATGTCCACCGACACTGCTGAGTGAACAAACGACTCTGTGGATGCTGCTTTTATTACAAGTCTCCAGTGGATCCCGCTGTCTCACCTAATTACAATGCCTGAGTGTGGCAGGCACAGCGCTTCCCAAGCTCTACCAGATCTACCTCACCTTTCTAAACTCATCTCTAGCCACGCACCAGGTCCACTTAATGTTCAGGTAACCTGGATCATTCACATTCCACAATGTCATTCTGTATTTTCAGGCCAGACAGACATCTTTCTGCATGCTGCTTCCTCTGCCTGCAATGCCTTTCTCCACCCTATAGTCCATCTGGAAACCGTCTGTCACATAAGGCTCAGCTCAGAGTCGCTCCTCACTGTCGCTTGGCTTGTCTTACTCCACCCTTCCCACCCTATCTCCCACTCCCTGCATGCCCAACAATTCATCACCCCATTACCTGCATTCTTCTAGGGCTACATACTAACTTATGTAATTACAACATTAAAATTTATCTATGTAGACATCAATTTATGGTGATACTGGGCTTCCCAACCATTGGTGTAACACATATGAGAGTCTCAGGTATATTAATAGAAATAAATTGAAATGAATACATACATTAAACATTTTAAATGACTCAGGGGCCCATCAGATGCAGATATAAATTCAGAAGATATAACATTTAATACGTATCATAAAATAGGAAAGATGAATATTCTAGTATTAAATTGCATTGAAATTCACATATTCACGTTAAAATATCACAGGAAGACAAAGTCAATTTAAGGAATGGTTAATAAGTAAATAAACATTCACTCAGTAGCAAGAGATAGTCAGATAACAAGCATGAAAGACTTCTGTAAATTCTAGAGCACTACATGACCTTAAGTTTTCCTTACCATTATTTAAAATGATGTTTGTTACAATTAAACTATGAAGTGCCCCACGAAGACTTATGCAGTGAGGGATTCATCTCTGATGCAGCGATGTTCAGAGGTGGGATAGATTCGTCCATTGCAATTTCCTGGCTGAACGGGCTGTTACAAGGCGGGGGACCAGCTAGAGGAGCTAAGCCACTGGGGCGGGCAGCCCTGGGAAGAGCACATCCTGTCCACCGCGCCCTCTCTGGGTCCCTCTTTCCTCTCTTTCTGCTTCCTGGCTGCCGTGAGCGGAGCAGCTCTCCTCCCCCATGCCCTTGCTCCGTGGTATTCATCCTCACCACAAGACAAAGAGCAATGCAGCCAGCTGACCAACGCCATGAGCCAAAATACATCCTCCTCCCAAAGCTATTTATACCAGCTATTTCGTCACAGCCACAAAAAGCTGACTAACACAAACTTACAGGTTAGTCTAACCTAAAAATCCAAATTCAAAAATGCTCTGAAACCTGGAACTTTTTTAGGGTCGTGTTGGTACTCAGGACATTTTGGAGTTTAATGCATTTCAGTTCTCAGATTTCTGGATTTGGGATGCTCAACTGTTAAAGTCCAGGTAAATATTCCAAAACTTGAAAAATCTCAGAAATCTGAAACTTCTGTCCCAAGCATTTCAGAGAAGAAATATTCAACCTGTACTATACAAAAAGATTTTTTCCGACCTTGGATTCATCTTTTCCAAAACAGAAAGACAGCCAACAAGGCAAAGATCTAAGAAAAAACATCCCTTAGGAGTTGAGGCAGGAGTAGACCTGGCTGCATCTAACATCCCTTCCCTTTCTCCACCCAGCACATAAGCTCCAGGCAGAAGCAAAGGGCAGATTCTTCCAGGAGCAGGTGAGAAGCAGCCAAGTGGCTACTTCTATTTGTTCTCAGCAGGAGTCCACCCAGAACTTGCCCTGGCTCTGACGGTAAAGCAGGCGCAACTTAACTGCTGTAATTATGCCCCAGCAGTCAAGGGTGCGGCAGAGCGCTGAATCTTCAGGCAATAGGGCAATACACTCACGCCCTGGCCAGACCTGAAAACCGAAGGAATCCAGGAGTGGTTGAGAAAATATGCATTCCGGAGGCAGACTGACAGGAGCTCAAACCCCAGCACTGGAAAAGTAAACCATGGTGTGAGAAGTTGAAAGAGTGTTTATTTTTGGAAAGAGGGTGCGGCAGAGATCGGTACAGGAGGAGTGGTAATATTCCTCTATGGACCGGGTGTTGGTTACACGGCTGTGTTCACTTGGTGAACAGTTCATCCAACAGCATATTCACTTCTCCGAGTTCTCCTCGCCTCACCTCAGGGAGAAAAGACTTACATCTCACGGAGCTGACTTAGGAAGAATATATTCGAAAGAGTGAAATGAAACAGTAAATGATATATTAAGATACAGTTGATGCTTCAAAATAGTGAAATCTATTAAGAAGAGTTTGGTTCATGACTTGGCACAAGGCAGAAACTCCAGAACTAATAACTGCACGTCCATGTCCTTACACCGGTCTCTGTCCTAGGAGACACAAAACACCATTCCAGGTGCTTCGTACCTGGTAAACTGAGGCCTGGGATGCCTGCCCAACATCATGGCAGGGAAGAGAACACAGGTGGTGCCCTCAAGAACTCTCTAAAATTTCCTGAGAAACAATCAGTTCAGAAATGGATTCGCTGCATATGGCAACAAATACTAATTTTTCCCTCCTCCTCCAAGCCATGTGACAGAACCCCGACTCCTGGCTGAGGGAAGTCAAAAAGAGAAATACTCTTGAAGACAGTTTGCCTTCAAACTACTACAAACCCAACTTGTGTACAGAGACCCTGTGTGGCCCAGCAAGATTTCTTAACTCTAGTCTAGTGCTTTTTCCCCCTGAATCAATAAAGAATAACTTTGCATATCTTCTAAAATTTACACTGAGTCCATCCATTGGGAACTGTGGCCCACTCCCTTCCCCTGTGACACTGGCAACCACACAAACAAACAAAAGAAGAACTTGGCATCTTTCCTTCTTACTGTTACAGAGCAGCCCTCTGCTACCACAGTATTACTGTGATGAAACAATCATTGCCTGGTGTGACGGCTCAGCTCTGCCAAGGCTGGACTATTCCACTGCTAGCCAGCAGAGACCGGGGTCTGTCATGGAACAGGTGTTGAAAACTGGGCTACACCCAGCAGCATAACATAGGTGTACGGAGAGCTGAGAAATTGCAACATGTTGGTAGTATTAGGAATGGCTTAGCAAGATGCAATAACATTAGTAATCATTTAATTTTAAAAACTGTAAAGCTTTGATCAGCATTCTGTTATATGTAAAGCACATCAAAACCTGTTGTTTTGTTTTGTTTTGTTTTGTTTTTTAGATCAGTAAAACAGATTTCCTGTTTCCCTTCTGGAAGAAATGATACTATGCTTTCAAGGACGGCACTGAGAACAGAGATGACTAACATTCAAATGTTCAGAGCTCATTTGGATGCTAAATTGAATGTAGAGTTTAAAATCTTATAAAAATATTTTCCTCGGAAAATCATAAACTGATAACAGATAACCATAAAATTATATATCCAAAGTTAAATGTCAATGTTTTTAAGAAAGAAAGCTATTGTGTGGACAGTCTTTTAATCAGAGTTTTTCTGGGGAAATGAAAAGGCAAAAGGCATGTGCTCTGGAGAGAAGAAAAGACCCCAGAAAAGGGTAAGTGCCTGCTAAAAGCAATTCATTCATTCATTCATTCCATGAATACTTACGGAGCCCTCACTCATGCCAGGTATTGTTCTAGGTTTCGGACAGGCAACAATAAGCAAAAGAGAAAGCTTTTGTTCTCACAGAACTTACATGCCAGTGTCCCCAGAAGGCAGAGTCAACACTGGGTTTTGAGCAAGGCCATGGGAAACAGAGACAAGGCAAAACAGCTACCCTGGGCACCTCAGTGGAGAACCCAAGCACAGAGCCTTCTGGGTAGGATTCAATTATGACAGTACTTTAAAATCAAGACATCATAGCAGAAGCCCTTCTTTCCTTTTAAATAACTTTGTTGTAGAGATGTAAAGCACACAATTTAATATTTGAATATATGTAGTCACCCAGGAAACCATCCCCAAATTTAAGACCTTATGCAACACTCCCTAGAAGTTTTCTTGTGAAGAAGCACGAGAACATATCCTAGAGAAGGTAAGACTCACCACTTGTGGAAAATGGGGAAAGTACCCCTCACCTTCCTCTTGGACATACACCGCCCACAATCACATACACACCAAGCTCACTTTGCATTGCTCCAAGTCTTACCTGTGGATACTGGATACACTTGCCGTGACCAGAATTGCATAACACATTAACACCAGCACGAAAAGATGTACGGAATACCTTTAAAACATAAGGAAAGAAATACATTTCGGATTAATATACCTAATAATATTCATGGTGAATACATTTCATACTAATATACCTACTGGCTAGTCCATCTCCACCCTTAGTCCCCCTTAAAAAGCAAGTGATCAGTTTACTCATGTTGATGTAAGGAAATAAGCCAAATATTACTCTATGTAATTAAGTTACTATGTCTTGAAAGAGTAAGTGGAACCTAAAACGTATAATAGATGGAAAAGAGATTGCTCAAAAGAGGAAATGACTGGGATGAGGGAAAGGAGAAAAGGGAAGAAAGAAGGAAGGGAAAATACATCCTTCTGTACACAGAAGGAGAGCTGGGATAACTGCACTGCTGATGTCGAATGGTTTATTACAAGGAACAGTTAATGCTTTATTTTTTTACCAATTTTGCATGCTTGTATCTGATAATCTGAACAACTAATTTGAAGACAACAATATGCAACATAACAACCATTGTTGAATTCGTATCATCTTGTTTGGTGAGACTCTCTGTACTGTTTATAATTTTTTTGTTTTTATTTTTTATTTCAATGGTTTGATTAATCTTGCATGCTTACATGTGGTAATCTGACCAACTTCAATAAAGACAAAAATATGTAATATAATAACCACTGTTAATCCCTATCATGTTGTTCTGAAACCCTGTATCATTCTTATTGTTTTTGCTTTATTTTGTTTTTATCTATGTTGTTGGCATTTTGCTATTGTTATTTTCTTTAATTCTCTTTAAAATTAAAAAAAAACAGACACTATGTCTTAAAATGACACCAGGAAAGTGACCTAGTTTGCCAAACATACTACGAATAATGTCAGGAATGCATAAATGGAATGCTTTCACTTTTCTTCATATCTGTAAACAACTGATGAGTCGGAGAAAGAAGGTTTTTCATCAGTACTTTATTTCAAGTACCAATACCAAAACCAAGCTTTCCCAAGTACCAAGACTTTTACCCAATGGCTGATTCAAAAGACTCACCTTTTCTCAAATGTCTGTTGAAGCATCAGGAGCAGTATTCTCACACCATGGACAAATTCACACATTTTCTGAAGATACATTTCTAGACCTGTTTCTCCCTAGAACTTCTCTCCTAGGAAGTGCTGCTCCCAGGGTATTTGCCTAGTTTAACCCAGCAGAGGAAAGTGCATCCTACCAGCTTTAACATTCTCTGTCATTGCAGAGTAACTCAAAGTCCTAACACCTGAGCTAAAACCAGGGCTCCACTAGAAATGCAGGACCGGTACCAATGTCTCTAGCAGGGACCCTGCAAACACACTAATGCCTGCAAAGGGCAGGAAATGTTCCTTCTTTGCAAAACTTAAATCTTAAAGCATCCCATTTGCCATATTGTAGATGTCTACTCTTTTTTCTTTGGGAAAATTAACTATTTTATTAGGGCGTGTTTGCAGTACATTCACCATGTGAAATTGGTACCTATACATATTGCATCTTAAGCCTTTTTCCTTGCTTTTCTCATCTTATTCCCAGATTTCCTTCCCAGCTTCACAAAGTCTACCTGCATGCTTCCTATCATCTTTTAATTTTCCCTTTATTTATACACTGGGTTAATTTCATTTAATACTATGGTTTATTTCATTTAATGCTATGGCCCCAATGTGTATTCCTTTTCCTACAAACAACTCAAATATATCCTTCTTTATGGCTAAGTAGTACTCCATTGTGTATATATATCACATTGCCTTATCCATTCCTTGGCTGATAGACCACTTCCAAGATTCAGCTATTATGAACAATTTTAAGAAAAACATCATCAACATCCACTGAGTAGTCAGTTTACTGCCTCCATTTCGTTACAATAAATATTTTGTAATTCACATTGAATTCATAGTTTGTAACATGCTATCTTATAATATTATGTATTTCTTACCTTAGTTCCAGGCCAAGAATATTGCCACCAAACCCTAAACATTAGAGTTTATGAAATTCATACTCACCAGCCAAAGCAAAAAATGACAAAGTAAATGCCCAAAATGGTGGCAAATGCATGCCGGACCTCAGAACTTGTTTTCCCGTGGTGTAAGTAGGTGCGAAACCAGAGAGCAGCAAACAAGGCAAAGAGCTGGCAGGCCACAAAGTTAACCTAGGGGGAGCAGAATAGAAACCTTCACTGTCTTGCCTCTGTGTGAACTCGCTTTCATTTCCTCAGTGGCAAGCACTTGCTGAGGATGTGAATGGCCCTGGTTCCAATCCTAGCACCGCAAAAATGTTCATCTCACCCTTGGGTTTGCTAAGAGACAGCAAAGATCACCAGACCTCTCTGCAGTATAAGAAATTATGAGCTAAAATCTTGGAAACAGCCCAAATGCCCATCCACTGATGAACGGATGAAGATGGTGAGTTTTTTTTACACAATGGAGTCCTACTCTGTCATAAAGAAGGAGAAGCCTGAGACATTTCAAGCTAAACAGATGCACCTTGAGACCATACTTAAGTGAAATGAATCAGACACACATGTAAATACCCCATTGTTTGTCTTGTGTGAGAAACCAAAGATATAAGTGAGGACCAAAATGTATCATAGATATTGTGAAATAGGAAGAAAATATTCAAATAGAAAGGGGAACTAAGGAGGAGAGAGGGAGAAAGGAAGGGAAGGGAAAAGAAAAAAACGAAAAAGGAAAGAAAAAATGGAAACAGCTTTTGTAAATGAGGGTAGCAGGGGTCGAAGGGCTGGTAGGGAAATGAGGAAAAAAGGAATCAAATTATAGCAGGTACAGGTACAAATTCTCTGTGATGCATGTGATCACTATGCATACCTAAAACATACCAATAAACAATTAATGAAAAGAAACTGTGAGCTGATAGTGTCTTCTCCAGGCCCCTGAAGCTAAACCAAGGCTGCTGTCCCTCCCACAGGCCCGGAGCTCTACATTTTATAAAAGGCACAATAAGCTGTGAGGTCTGTCACTGACCCCAGCGCAAGCACCACCCTCAGAGACAGCAGGCACCTTTAAGGGTGAGAAGTCGGGCAAGAGAGTTCTCTTGTTTGGTCCCTAAGAAGTTGAAGTCTTCTCCAAGATGTTTTCTTATTTCAAATTAGCACCAACTAAGCAAAAGGATTGCTTGAATTCAGGCCGTGACACAAAAAGAGAAATAGCCATCCATTAAACGGCAGAGCCAAGCCCAGTCAATGAGGCAAACTAGCCACCAAATTTCCTTAGAAAAAATCTGTGTTATATCTCTCAAGAATATCTAACCTAGAGACATAGCTGTGTGGTACAGTGCTCGCCTGGCAAGCCCAAGGCCTTGAGTTCAATCTCCAATGTTATGAAAAAAGACAGTTTTACCTAAAAGAAAATAGAAAGTAATTCCCTAGAGATTGTAAGAAAAAGTTTTGTTTTTGTTTTGTTTTGTTTAAGAAAACAAACAGCCAGGCACCGCAGCACGCTCCTGAAATCCCAGCATTCCAAAAGCTGAGGCAGGAAGATCACCACATTCAAGGCCAACCTGGGTACAACCCTGTCTCAAAATAAACAGCTGAGGATGTAGCTCAGTGTGAAGGCCCTGGGTTCAATCTCCAGTACCATTAAAATATTACTAATAAAAAGCGAACGAATAAACGTGTGTCTTTGTAGTTTAAGTGAACACACATCAAATTCCAAATACATTAAGAGGCCTAACCATTCATGAAAACTAGAAAAGTAACTCAAACTCTTCAAAATATTCAGGTTGAAAAGTTCAGCATCAATCCATTTTTAGAAAGCAATTAATAAAAAAAACAAAGATTGAGGATATGAATAAACTCTCAGTGCCGGCATCGGTGGTTTTTCGTGCTACAGTGAGCTGCGGCTGCCAGTGAAACTCGCTGGGGTTGTAGTGGACGGGGGTTGGCAACACCACAGCCCACAGGAGTTCTTTTAGTCTTCCCAGCAAAATGCAACAAAACTATAGCCCCCTGATAACTTTTAAAAGAAACAACTTTCAGAGCATTTTCACTTAGTTTTGTTTTCAAAAGCTGATTGTTTTAAACTTCCTCTCTATTTGAAATTATGCCTCACCCGTCTTCCCCAAAACCTGTTTTTACAACAGCTCACCTTTACTTTTTACCTTCAAAGACATGGGAAAAGCAACTGACCAGCCTGTCGTGCAAGATTTGGTCACTGAGCAACCAACAACTGACCCTCACACAGAGAGGAGGAGGGAGAAATAATCATCTGAGCGAGGTTAAGGAATCAGCAAATGAAAATCAAGAGACTGTGCTCATCTGTTGGGGATCGATCGCATTTTCTCATTCTCTCAGCCCAGGGACCAGCCCCTGGCCAGAGTGGCCATGGAGTCACGGGCCTCCTTCTTATTGGTTTGGCTAGAAATTACTAAACACTTGCACATTAGGGTTGCTCCAGGGACAGGGCAGTGGTTTACAAGTTCCTGGGCCAGCATCATCTAGACACTTGTTACAAATACACATTTGCAGCCAGGCACAGTTACCCCTGTCTTTAATCCCAGCACTCTGGCACCCTGAGCAGGATGACGAAAAGGTCAAGCCCAGCCTGAGCAACTTTGCTAGATGCTCCTCCAAAATGAAAGACTGTAAAAGGGCTGGGGATATAGCTTGATGCAAAGGCCATGGGTTCAATCCCTAGTACCACAGGAGAAAGGAAGAGGAGAACCAATGGAAAAGGAGGGAGTGGGAGGGCACAGGAGGGGACGGAGGGGAAGGGAGGGGAGTGCGGAGAAGAGAAACCTCTGTGTCAGAGTCAATCCAACATGTTTCTCTTCCACTGTCATTTTGACTTTAGGGAAGACCCAGAAGTCACACAGCGCTAGTTCCAGAGAATAGACGGGTATGGACACACTGGAACGCTTTTTTCTTTTTTTTTTTTTTTTGCTTTACATATCAATATCTTTGAAGTGTGTGCTCAGGATAACACATAGACATACAAGATTGATCGAATAACCCATCATCAATTATTCCTTAGCATTAATTGATATAATAAACTAGTAGAACCATGTTAGCCCTCCTGCACATATGTATATACATGTATACATACATACATTTTTGCCTCTCTCTTTTCTGCTTTCCCTCGTCCCATCTGTTCTTTGTTTTTGAACACATTTCCTTCATGACTTTTAGTTTATATTCCCACCCTCGGGTTCTTACACCAGTGATACAATACGTTGCCTGCACATGTACCGCTGATTTATTTCACTTCTGAGTATGGACTCCAGTTTTGACCATTTGCCTACAAAGTCCCCAAAACTGTCTTTCTTCATAGCTGAATAATATTCCATTCTATAACAATGCCACAATTTTTTAATCCAGTCTTCTGTGGATGGACACTTGGGTTGTTTCCACATTTTAGCTACTACAAATTGCGCTGCTATAAACATGGGTGCACATATATCAGAGTGATATGATGTTTTTAGATCTTCTGGGAAAATACCCAGAAGAGGAATAGCTGGTTTAAATGGAACCTCTAGACCTAATTTTCGGAGAAATCTCCAAACGGCTCTCCACAGTGGTTGCACCAGTCTGCATTCCCACCAGCAGTGTAATAGAGCCCCTATTTCTCCACAGCCTCGCCAGCATCTGTTATTGGATGACTTTTTCATACTGGCCAGTCTTACTGGGGTGAGATGAAATCTCGATGTTGTTTTTATTTGCATTTCTCACATGACTAAGGATGTGGAACATTTTCTCATATATTTATTTGCCATTTGTATTTCTTTATCTGAGAAGTGTGTACTCATCTCAGATGCCCATTTCTGGATTGGGTCTTTGAATTTGGACAGGTACATGTTTTTTAATTCTTTGTATGTTCTAGATAGCAGTCCTTTGTCTGAGGGACAGCCAGCTAGGATTTTTTCCCAATTTGTGGGTTTTCTTTTTACTTTGCTGGTGATTTCTTTAGATGTACAAAAACTTTTCAGTAGGATGAGGTCCCA